>JAPMLY010003168.1:0-27480 GCA_026401115.1 Tetraselmis chui | reverse complement strand
AGGAAGGGGGGTAGAGGGGGAGGAGAAGAGAGTGAGATAGTGATACGGGAGTATGGGATTGGGATATGGAGGGAGTGGGACTGGGGCGGGTGCCAACGTAGGCGTGGCACCCCATGTACGCAAAAGTTGGCCCTATCTCCGGGCGCTTGACCCAACCCGTGATAGTGTTACCGCCCGGGAGGACGTAATTCACGTGCTTGTACTTTTCTTACTTCTCGCCCTCGAGGTAGCGGTGGCACATCTCGATTTAGACCACCCGGTTATGTGTAGCGTCGGCCGTCTTGAGGTTCAGAATTTCCGGGAGGTCGTTGGCAAACGCCCACCGGGTGCCATTCATATTGAATTGGATTCCGTCCTTGTGCTTCTGGCGCCGGCAAAAGGTGTCGCAGCCGTTGGACAACTTTTTAATGGCATTGTTGTCCAGCACGACGCCCTTCCCCACGGTGACCTCGGAGACTGCCATTATGCGGAGGTGCATGGGGGCCACCATCCACGGCAGCGCCTTGGCGGTGTCCCCGGAGTTGTTGTTGGAGTAAATAATGTTCTTGTTGCATAGGTTCCCGGTGCGACCCTCAAAGGCACAATTGGTCAAATCCACCCATACGCCCTTGCCGTTGTTCCCGTCGACGACCACGAAGAAATAGCACCTGTCCTCCACGTCGCTGGCGTACGAGTGGCTTGTGCTAAGGAAGAAGAAGTCCCCGTTTTCGAGGCCCCACACGTCGTCGACCACCCGCTTGCGCACCTCGACGACAAGTGCCTCCACGCTACGCCGGGCCGCCTTCCTCGTCGGGTAGTCATGCGAAAGCTTGAAGAACAAAATCATTTCGGGCGAAAAGGGCAGCATGGTTTTCGTTGTGAAGTCGAAGACCCCGTTGTTCCACGTGAGGCGGCGCTTCCCCGCTCGCGCCGTATCCAACATGAGCCTCGGGTTTTTCTCGACACAAGTCGTCGGGATTTGCTCCATCAAGCGGTTATGGAGGGAGGTGGACTCCGCATGCAGGCCGAGGATCTTTTCTCCGCACTGCACAATCAGCTTCCGCATGTCGTCGTAGATCTTGCCACACGCTTTGTTGGTCGCTTCCTCCGGGTGGTACATGAATACCGTCCCCTCACACTTCTCCATCCGCAAGGTCGTCGTCTCCACCCACTCGACAGACGCCTTGCTACTTTCATGTCCCTCGGCCTCAGAGGTGGCGCGGGGCGGGCATTCGGGTTGTGACTCTTGAGCATACGGATGATGTCCGCCATCGCCGCGGTTCAGACGCCTCCCCTCCCGTGTGGATTAACGGGAACTCATACTCCGGCGCTTGGCTTGGCCGGCGGACGGACATTACCGCTTGGTACTTGCGCGGCAAGTCGGCGGCGGCTTAGTAATAGAGGCTTCTAACGCCGACGGAGTTGCCGCGCCCGGCGTCAGCCGACGTGTATACCTTCTATCAATCGTGCGCGTCGAAATTCGCCGCGTACCCTCGCGACTACTCTTTGTGCGCCTCCAATCCGTCCGGCGAGCGCCCTCATACGCCACCGAGCGCGAGCCCCATGCGCAGCTAGCGGTCACGGTCGTCCGCCCGATTGATAAGCGATAGCAGCGCTGCGACGTCCGCGAAGTTGGCCGCGGGCGGCTATTGCGGCTGCTCGCGACCGGCGGGGGCACTGCGGGCGGCGGCGACATGCGGCCCAACACATGCATGTCCTCGTCCAACACTTGCACGACGTAGTCCCTCACGTCGTCACCCGGCAGCTCCATCGTGAGCAGCAGCGTATCCGCCACGTCCTTCCGGCCGTTGACGCAAGCCAGTATCCGCCGCTGCGATTACACGGACGTGTCCCACGGGCTGTACTCGTGTGGGTGATTTGCGTACGCCGCGTCTAGCAGCCCCGGGATCGACGTAAAGGGCAAGCTGAGGCCGGAAAAGAAGGGGCGGAACAATATCTTGTAGCGGTCGTCTCGCGTGTCAGCGTGCCGCGTCGTGATCTTGAACGACAATTCCAGCTCCACCGCCCCGCCCCCGCGAGCCCGCTGACGTGCATCTTTAGCATCTCCGCCCCATACTACACAGAGCCCGCGATGCGGCCGTGCTACTTCGCCGACGACTCGGCGTCGTGGTACTCCTCGTAGTCCAAAAATAGCTTCGTCTAGCCGTCCTCGAGCAGCTCGCGCCGGACGTTGTCCGGGTAGAGCTTCTCGGCGAGCGCCGCGGACGTCGGCGGCACCGACTCGTCCTGAGTCGTGCAGTTTTTTGGGGTCACGAGCTTGACGGAGGGGGTCGTGGCGGCGGTTGTACAATGCCCCGGAGAAAGCAATCGGTAGTTGTCCCGAACGTATCTTACCTTCCTTACGCGGGCTACTCCGCCTCTGCCTCCGCCTCCGCCCCCCGCTTTTGCGCTTGCTTTCAGTGGTGGCGCTCCATGTTGGTTGCTTTCCACGCCTCCGTGTTGCGTTGATAGTAGCGGCGCGACCGCGCCCGGTCCTTCTCGAGGGGAAAGAGGCGCACTCGCGCGAGGCGCATCAACTTGCCGGCGCCCATGCGCTCACCGTAGTCGGAGGAGGACGCCATCGCTCGCTCGGTTATCCCCTAGCGGAGAAAATATTTCTCCGGCCGTGCGTTTCCACCGCCCCCGGGACATAAAGAATACTTATCTCATGTGACCCCAAGAAGCGCTCGCCGCCATGCCCGACTCGCCCGAGACCAAGCGCGCGCGCGCCAAGGCGCAATACGCCGCAAATGTCGAAGAGCACTGCCTCAAGGCGATCCTCAAGAGCATCATCAAGGGGAAGATACCCACGGTGGCGATGCTCGCCGCTCGCGTCCTACCCGTGGGGCTAGCGCGAGGTGAACCGAATAATTCGCGCGCTGGACGACACCTACGGCACCGTGCTCGAGCACACCCACGGGGTTGATTTGAAGGCGGTATACGCCGCGAAGGCCCCGCTGCCGGCCATCAACCACGCATCCTAGCACAACTCCACATGCACAATGTCCAATAGCTACATCATCTCCTTCTCATCTACCGCATCAAGTCTCGCACGACCACACGCGGCACCTCCACTTCCCGCACCCACACACGCCTCTAATTGACACATGCCACCCTCATGTAGTAGGGTCACAGTCCCCCCGGGGGGGGGGGGGGGGGGGGGGGGGGGGGGTTAAAACCCATGCATGACATAGTTTGGAGGGCTCACAGACCGGTTTCACTCGGTACATATTGTAAACAATTTCAAATTGAAATTGTTTACAACATGACTCGGCAAACTGGACCGGCTGCTGTCTCACGGGCCACTCTACTTTCGCCATACATGACTTATTTAGCAAGTTGGGCCCGGGTCTCTCCGACCAGGTACATTTCTTATCGGTACACCTATCTGCAATGTGTGTCTCGACGTTCCTCGGGAGTTATATAACTGTAAGCAACCGCAGTAATTGCCACAGTCCCCCCACCTAAGCAGTAACAGCGTAATAATTTTGTAATCAAGAAAAACAGATCTAAAAATAAATCCACTTGTCTAGAAATGCAAAACTAAACTGCTGCTCGACCTTCACGATGCACGGCCCGCTCCCGCCGAACCGGGGTGTCGACCGGCCTAGGCCGGTCGGCGTTCGGGAGGGACGACGGGCCAGCCTAATCTAGCTCCCGCGTGACTTCGGTCTTGCCGAAGGAAGGAGGGGAAAGGCTGGCAAAAAACCCCTCCTCGCGCGGTCGCTCGTCGATCCCGCCGCTCCATCCCGTAAACCCCGCCCCAAGGTCTTGCCGCGTCCACCGACGCGGCGGTCCTCCGTGTCGAGGTCCCCCATCACCTCGAGGACAGGTGGGGGGGGACCGAGACGCACAGACATAGAAAAAATGGGCGCTCCTGCCTCCGCGCCTGAATTTCCCCCGTTCATTTCCCCGGTTTTTTCCCTGTCTGGTACCCGGGTACCTGTCGGTTTTCCGGCCTGTGGCCGTACCCTCCCCCCTCCGATCGCGCGTCCACCGAGCAGCCTTTTCTTGAGCGGGGGCCTCCGCGCTCACCCGGGCCCACGCTCAAGGACTCCTAGGAGTATGAAGGTCTGTCGGGGTAGTGGGTGTCGAAGAGGGGGGGGGGGCAGGTCACCGTAGCCGGATCCGGCGGGCCGCGGGCGCCCGGAATTAAACAAAACCCTCCGTGCCGGGTTTTCCGGCGGCGCCGACCCAAAGGGTCGTCGCCGCCAGATCGTGTCGCTCCTCCCGTCGCGACTGTCCTCCTTGCCGTCCCAGCTGACTCCTCCCCCCGGGAGATGACGCTGGACGACGTAGCGACGCGCGAGTGAGCGCCCTACCCTGGTGCTGCTCCCCAACTTGCTCGACGCCGGGTACGGACATTATTTTTAGTATCCGAAAAAAGCCCTCCGTACATGGCTTTTCGGCGGCGGCTGATCCTGAGGATCGCCGCCGCCTCCTGTAGCCGCTCCTCAGTCTGCGACTAGCCACCATCCTGTGCCATGTCTTGCCTCACCCCTCGGTAAGGTTCGACCGGCACATGGCTGGTCGATAGCTAGCGAGCGCCCTATCCTGGCGTTGCTTCCCGGCTGGCCACCACCAGCTCCAACACCCGCCTCCCACCGCTGATCCGGCCGTACCCTCCTCGCCATCAAACGCTGCCGTAGTACAGGTCCCACTCCTAAAAGTAAGGCTGTATCTAGGAGTATCTGTGCGCGAAAAATCATATCGGACGGGCCGAGCGGGAGATCTTGGCGCCGGTAGTGCACAGAAATTATTTTTTCAAAAGCCCTCTGTACAGGGCTTTCCCGACAGCTGCTGATCCCACGGATCGAGCTGTCGGCCCTCTTAGCCCCCTACCGTGCCATGCCTGGCACGGCTACGGGGTTTCCAGCGCCCACCACGGGGAGGTGAGGGGATGCCGACGGGCCTGCGAGCGCACCCCCCTCCGGGGCCGCCGCCGCTGCGCCGCCGGCGGGCGCCTAAACAATTTCAATTTCACACACGAATGCATAGCAATACGGCATAACCGGCACAGGGCAAAGCTAGGAAAGGACCATGAATACTAGAATTCTTTGCAATCGTTTGCTAGCAAACGATACAGCTAGTTAGGGACAAAAAAACTTATTGAATGCTTCTTTTTAATGTGCGTCTTTGCCTGTGATTTGTCCGATCAATTTAATTGCTTCTTGAATATGGTCAGTTTTTTTGCGCTTCCAACTACGTCAGGTATGTGTTATTTGATACGAGTTGGTACCAGTACGGTACGGGTAGCTTCCCGCAATACGAGAACTTTATCTAATCTAATCAAATCCTTAGAAGAAATAGCATTGGAAGCCACCAAGCAAAAACAAATGCACAGGAAAAAACCAAAGTCCGAGGAATAGGAAGGCATTCCACTCTATTTAATCTCAAATCAAAAAAATCCTTACAAGAAAAAGCAGGAAAAGCCACCAAGCAACAAGAAGAAAAGAGGAAAGAACCTAAGCCCGAGGAAGGGGAAGGCATGCCACTTCACTATATCTCAAATTTTATAGAAAAAATTACCTTAAAAGAAAAAGCAGCACATGCCACCAAGCATAAAGAAGAAAAGAGGATAAAACCTAAGTCCGAGGAACAGGAAGGCATGCCACTTTATTACATCTCAAATTTTATAGAACATTTTACTTGAAAAGAAAAAGCAGCATAAGCCACCAAGCAAAAAGAAGAAAAGAGAAAAAACCTAAGCCCGAGGAAGAGGAATGCATGCCACTTTATTTAATCTCAAATTTTATTTTAAATTTTACCTTACAAGAAACAGCAGCATAAGCCACCAAGCAAAAAGAAGAAAAGAGAAAAAACCTAAGCCAGAGGAAAACCGAGGCATGCCACTTTCATATATCTCAAAATTCATAGAAAAAATACCTTAGAAGAAAAAGCAGTGGAGGCCACCAAGCAAAAAGAAGAAAAGAGGAAAAAACCTAAGCCCAAGGAGCAGGAAGGCATGCCACTCTATTTAATCTCAGATTTTATATAAATATATGTAACACCCGCGAAATGACGAATTGTTGCAAAATGAATCTGCTCAATGCAAAAATCGTAAATTGTCGCTAGCTGCATATTTCATCTTTATATAACAAAAAATTCTTATAAGAAAAAGCAGTGGAGGCCGCCAAGCAAAAAGAAGAAAAGAGGGGAAAACCTAAGCCCGAGGAACAGGAAAGCATGCCACAGCGTCAGCATATTTCATCTTTCATATTATCTATATTGCCCGAGCGACTACCCGCCGTACCTCGAGCTTAGGTTTTTTGTTTTTTCCTCTTTTCTTCTTTTTGCTTGGTGGACTCCACTGCTTTTTCTTGTAAAAAAGTTTTTGAACTACCAGCCGCACCTGTACGCAGGAATTATTGCTGTTGGCACGGAGATTATTGTGGGTTTGGAAACACCATTCATATATTCCGATGATATTTAATTAATTGCAATTCTAATTTGATGCGCCTCCGGCGATTCTGTAATACTGTTCGAAGTCCACACACGTCATTTGACACAGATGGCGGTAGTCGTCGCCGTACAGGGGATCACTCCTTCAGCGAGACAGGTATACGGATAGGGCAGACCACGAAAGAAACAAGTCAGCCGCCCCAACCACCCTCAGTTCAAGCTGTATCTGCAGAGCGACAGCCGTCGCCGTACAGGGACGGCGACAGCGACAGCTGTCGCCGTACAGGGGATCACTCCTTCAGCGAGACAGGTATACGGATTGGGTAGACCACGAAAGAGACAAGTCAGCCGCCCCAACCACCCTCAGTTCAAGCTGTATCTGCAGAGCAGGTGGAGCCATTACAATAGCGAGTGACGCTCCTGTACAGTCCGAAGTCCTGACCTCGTTGCGGGGCAGGTGGGCAGAGCTCTATTCCCCCATCTTGCGTTTATTCATCCAGTACCAGTACATGTATTTGGACTCGCGTTTGTTCAACATGCTGATGCCCTCCGACGACGGTATCCACGAAGACGGTACGTTCGGAACCCTTTCCTCCGACGTGGCCGACCTCATAGCGACTCATCTGCCACCCACCTGGCGCGGAGTGCTTTCAGCTGTCAGCCGTGGATGTCTTGCAGTTGCTCGTCGAGTTGAGATTGCGACGAAGGAGCCGAGCGTCGTGCATATCGGAGAGCTGTGCGGTCGTTTCGCACTTTTGATATGGGCAGTGCAGTACTTTAGCCTGGACTGGCACACCAACATCTGCGGAACAGAACCGGCTCAGAATGACGACGACAGCGACGACCACGGACGGGAGACCTCTTGCCGCGGCAATACCCAACTGTGCCGCTTGGAGCAGTGTCGTATAGGATGGCGGCTCTGTTATCTTGCTGCGCGAGCTGGGAATCTCCCGGGTCTTCGTTGGCTTCGCGATCAGGGCTGCCCGTGGAACCACGCGACGACCACCGCCGCAGCCGAGACAGGCCGCCTCGACGTGTTACAGTGGGCAACAGCTTCGGGCTGTCCCGTCAGCGATAACCAGGCTACTTGCGCAGCCGCTCGCGGTGGCCATCTGTCCGTGCTGATGTGGGGGTCATTGGAAGGGTGGAAGATGGATAAAACGGCAGCGCACGCAACGGCGCAAGCCGGGCATTTACACGTACTCCGCTGGTTGTTACGGGACGAAGGCGCGGGTCGTGTAATGCCGGACAAGAGTATGTGTGCAGCAGCCGCCCGGGGCGGTCATCTGTGCACGTTGCAGTGGCTGCGACAGGTGGGGTGCCCTTGGGACCAGAGCACGTGCAACGCCGCGGCTCGGGCTGGGCATATTGAGATACTGCAGTGGGCCATCGGGCACGGGTGTTCATTTAACCCGCTATCGTTGTTACGCTACGTCCCCGCTGAGGCATTGGTATCGGATACACAGTCGGCCTGAATTCGTTCGGTGTAGGCCATATTCAGACTCGGTTTGATTTGCTTATTTTCCTCCCAGCCATAGTGGCTATCTCCCTCGCGATTGTTGCTGCGTGGGCTTCGGCTGTCCTCGTGCTTCATATTATTCCGGCTGTACTTTTCTGATTTTTTTTAATTACAAGAAGCGCCATGGAAACCGAGCTGACGCGCAGGAAAAAAGGGGCGGGGGAACGATAAGGGTATTTACCAAATTTATTATGTTATTATTTATGGTCTAGCTAGCAATTTAGGTTTTTTGTAAACACCGAAACCCTCATACGCACTTTGTTTGCCAAGCGAGCCCGGTACTGTGTAAAATACTAAATGGGAGAAATTCAGCACAGGTTCCACTGCCATATACGCTGAGTTGATACATAAGGGTTTAATTCTAGGGCTTTTAAGGGTTCTACTTAATCGGCGGCGTCCCTCCGCAATCGCCAATGTACACTCCAGCACAATAAAAGTCCGGACAAGATTTCGCATGCATACGCATAAAAAACTTTAGTCATGCATGGACTTCATTGCCAAGTCTTGTGGACTACTCCTAGGCAATAATTTTGCACCCACGATGGCTTGCGCCGACGCATAAGGGGGGGGGGGGCGAATGCGAGCACAACCGGGGTTGAGTGCGTCGGGTTTTCTCGCCCGCACCCATACGAAACGCTCTTCCAAACACTCGCCGTGCCGGCTACGTACACAAAAGAAGCAAGCGGCTGAAAGCACCGCAATATGAATGATTGCGCAATGGTCGTGCGTATATTGTTTATTTGCGACGGAGGGGAGCTGTTGGGCATGCCGCTGTGAAAGAAGCCCATGAACTCGCGTATATTTACATACCACCGATCTCCGCACAACCTAATAAGGACAACCGGCGTTCGGCCACATAGTTTTAATGGTCATACTTTACACATATAGGGTCAAAACTTTTTGGTTAAGATACCATTGGATGCGTCTTTTCAAGACGCGCCGATCTAATCTATTTGCGGGTTCATAAAAAACCCAATACTCAAATTTTGGAGATTCTGGTAAATAAAGATGAGCCGCAGTGCCAAACAACATAGGTCGAGTCTGGCTCACATCACGAGGCGATTTGTGCGGGGCTTGTCGATAAATATTAATAATCAATTATGAGTTCACACTACTGTCTTACACGACCAATATCCGGTGTCTACCATGCGTGGGGCGGGTGTGGTGGCACAAGCACATAATCCTCTTAGAAATGCCATGAGGGGAGTTAGAACCCACGCCTCCCGGAACGGAGTTGTACGCCTTATCCAAGTACCGCCCCAAAAGTCGGTACCCGATTGGAACATATGAAGCACATGAATTCCGCGCATCGTGCATACATTGCGACCACCTATGTGTGGAGGGCCAAGACTCCCCCGGAGTCCAGCGTGCAAATGTGTCCATTAGCAGCCCTACGGAGGGATATTAACAAACCCAAGCTTTCCAAACACCACCGTCAACGCGATAAGGCTGAAACGGACAAGCTAGACCTCGACCCTCGCCACTGCCAAACACCCTCACCCAATTAAACAACGCACTATTTAAGAGAAACTGCAGCATGCAGGCTTTTACTCGTTTGCTTTCCATATACATCACCCGTGCTTGCGGTGTGAACTTCCATGCTCCATTCACAAACCCGCCAAATCAAGCTTGGTGCATTCAACATGGCATCCCCGCCTCCAAACCCCTTCCGCATACATGTCTAACATAATGGGTTGCGTGCCTTAGTGAGCAATGTGCAGCTCGGTATAAGCGCGTGAGCAGTACCCGCGTGTGGTGCTCAAGACGACGTGTTCACTTTAATAATTTTCCTACGATTTATTGTTGTGTTCGATAAACTCGCCCGACAGCACAGCTCGGGCTACCCATTTCGAATGACGAGTAACTACTTGCTTCCCGGCTTTCCAATAGTTGGGTGTTACATGGGTACCCTCGTGCTTGACGTGGTGAGAGGCGCGCGTGTTCTTGAATAGCTTATGCATACCAAATTTTATGTCCATTCTCTTGTGGAAGAGTGAATGTAGCGGTTATTGAAAATTGCATTGAATTTGAGTTTGACGGTTTGCATCAATGCCGAAGTAACGGCTCCTCCTTGAGGACGTATTGAAATTGAAATTGAAATTGTTTACAACAATACCAGTAAAAACCGGTTGCTGCCTCTGGCCCCCCCTTTGCTACGGCTAATCAATGATGGACTTAAAAGCGTGACGTAGACCTTGAACCACTAATCCTCACCTCTCCATTGGCAGTGACGATACCGTCTATTTGAAATTTGAAATGTTTACAACATTACCGGTAAGAACCGGATGTCGTCTCTGGGGCCCCCCTTTTGCTATGCCATACAGGACTTAGAAGCGTGAGGTAGACCGTGAACCACTAATCCCAACCTCTCCAATGGCAGTAACGATATCGTCTAAAACATACCCGTACCAGTATCCAGGTATTTACTGTTTTCCGACCTATACTAATTTTTTTTCCTGGATACAGTATGAAATAGAAAATGTCGCTATTCTCCACGATACGTGGCCTGCTCCAGCCGCGGCGGGGTTGCCGATTAGCAAGGCTGGTCAGCATGAGCTGGTCGAGTCGAACTTGCCTGACCTCGGCTCCTGTGCGACTCCAGTCGTGCCGGAGGTAGGAGGAAAGGCAAGTGGAAAACCCCCCTCGCGCAGGTCGTCGTCGGACTCGTCTCGATCCTTGCTCGACCCCGTCCGAGATATCGGAGATAGTGGTCGCTCTGCTCGGCGCGACCCTCCACCTAGTCTAGCCTTCTCCCCCCCCGCGGGGGCTGGGAGGAGAAAAAGCGAGGCTGCAGACGGTGTTCGGCTGGCTCTCCTGCCTTCGAGCCAGATGTCTCCTGTCCCATGTCCGTTTGCCGTCTGTTTCCACCACCCATCTAATCGCGCTGTGTTGGCCGCACTTGTCTCCCCCGGTAATTTACGTTGTTAAGGGGCCGCCTATACGAGTAGTGTGTTGTTGCGATAACCCGGGGCACACTGCATGAGGCAGCCTGTCGATAACCGGGTACCGACTAGGGGAGGGGGAACGGATAATGCCCAGGGATCGGCTATCCTCAAAAGATGGTGGGTACGGGAATATTTAACCGAAAACCCCCCGTACCGGGTTTTTCCGGCGGCGGATGATCCTCCCGACCTCCGCCGCCAGACCGTGCCGCTCCTCCGGCTGCGACTCGCCTCCGTCATGCATATCTTCGGGCCTCTCCCCCAAGGGAGACCAGAAGGTTTCGCAGGGCTAGCGGCTGCTAGCGAGCGCCGTGCCCTAGCGCTGCTTCCCAGCTGTCCGCCGCCAGCTCCAACACCCTCGTCCCACCGCTGATCCGTCCGTACCCTTCTTCGCCAAAAAATATTTCGCAAACGCCGCCCCCGCCCTATCGTCGGGAGAGTATCTGCGAGTATTTAGTCGCGGAAAAACATATCGGACTGGCCGAGCGGGAGATCCCTGTGCCGGTGAACGGATATTATGTTTTCCAAAACCCTCCGTACAGGGCGTCCCGACAGCTGCTGATCCCGCGGATCGCAGCTGTCGGTACCTCGTTCAGCCCCCTACCGTGCCAGGCCTGGCACGGCTATGGGGTTACCAGCGCCCACCGCGTGGAGGTAGAGGTAGGTGCCGACGGGCCTGCGAGCGCACCCCCCTCCGGGGCCGCCGCCGCTGCGCCGCCGGCGGGCGCCGATACCGTCTAAAACATACACGTAACAAGGTATTTTTTTATTTTTTTATCTATACGTTGTTTTTTTGGATATAGTATGAAAGAAAAAGTGTCGCTAGTCTCCACGGTTCGCGGCCTGCTCCAACCGCTGCGAGGTCTTTGATTCAACAAGGCTGGTCAGCATGAGTTGGTTGAGACGAGCCTGCATGACCTCGGCTCATGTGCGACTCCGGTCGTGCCGGAGCTAGGGAGAAAAGGCAAGCGAAAAGCCCCCCTCGCTCAGGTCGTCGTCGGTCCCGTCTCGATCCGTACTCCACCCCGCCCGAGGTATTAGCTGCTCCTCCCGACGCAGCTCGCCACCTAGCGAGTCTTCTCTCCTCCTTCGGGGGCTGAGAAGAAACAATAAATAGGCTGCAGACGGTGTCCGACTAGCTCTTCTGCCCCCGAGCTAGATGTTCTCTTGTCCCCTGTCCTTGTTCCGTCTACTTCCAACACCCATCTGATCGTGGCCGGCCGTACCCTCCCCCGGCGGTTTACGTTGTTAGGGGGCCGCTTTTACGAGCAGTATGCCGTTACGATAACCCTAGGCACACTGCTTGAGGCAGCATGTCGATAACCGGGTACCGACTAGGGGAGGGGTGGGTCGGACACAAGGATCGAGTCGCCGAACCACAAAAGATGTTGGGTACGGGAATATTTTTCGAAAAGCCCCCCGTACCGGGTTTTTCCGGCGGCAATCGATCCTAAGGATCGCCGCCGCCAGACCGTGCCGCCCCTCCGACCGCGACCCACCTCCATCATGCGTAGCTTCATGCCTCGCCCCCAAAGTAGACTTAAAACTCTTGTAGAGCTGGCGGTTGCTAGCGAGCGCCGTGCCTTAGCGCTACTTCCCAACTTTCCGCCGCCAGCTCCAACACCCTCGTCCCACCGCTGATCCGTCCGTACCCTTCCTCGCCAAAAAACAATCCGTAGACATCGTTCCCGCCGTAACGGGAGAATATCTGTGAGTATTTAGTTGCTGAAAAAACACATCGGACAGCCGAGCGGGAGATCCATGTGCCGGTGTACGGATATTGTGTTTTTCCAAAACCCTCCGTACATGGCTTCCCGACAGTCGTTGATCCCGCGGATCGAAGGTGTCGGTACCTCGTTCAGCCCCCTACCGTGCCAGGCCTGGCACGGCTACGGGGTTAACAGCGCCCACCGCATGCAGGTAGAGGTAGGTACCGACGGGCTTGCGAGCGCACCCCCCTCCGGGGCCGCCGCCGCTGCGCCGCCGGCGGGCGCCTCTTTGAGGGCGTAATGTACCCGCTACTGAAGCCTAGGTATAAGGAACATTGTTTTATGCCGGGGGCGGTCTCCTTGTCCATCCTCTCCGTCGGCACGAACAACATATTGTATAAGTAGCCAAACATGAAAAGAATCTGTCACTCCTATTATGAGCATGAAAAATCATCATGTCTCTCATTTTCACGACGCGCGACATGCTCCCCCGCTAGAGGGCATTGATGAACCAAGCTTCTCGTCAACTTGTACGCTCGATGAATCGGGCCTATTTGATTTGTGCTCTTATGTGACTCCAATCGTGTGTGGTTGTTTGCCTTTTGAAAGCAAATTACATACACAAATATGTTATGTCCTAGCTTGATGTTGTTGCCACTGCATGTAGGAGTGCAAATGGAGGGAGAGATGAAAGATGTTTGGCTGTTAGTGTTTAACGGTAGATTGTAATCGAATAAAGGCGAATTGTTAAAATGCGGTTCGGTCGCGTCCCTATACTGCACTAGGCTTAAATAAATTGTGCCTAGCTAGCTTGCACGTGATCTCGTTTGGTTCTCGTGCCAAGTGCTAGGGCTATTCTAACGGTCGCAACATACTAGCGACGCGGCTTGTCTGCTTCGGTAAATCATACTAGCGCGTCGTCTAGCTAGTTAGTATATTAACTATGTATCTTTACGCACCGGAAGGTACGACAACACGCATCATTACCCGCGCTAAATTGCATTAGCGATGTACCCACGTTGTGCGTCCTTCCGATGGAAAAGCACGAATAAGATTAGTAACGAGTACATGTACAATGTCATGTAATGCAATGTTACCCTATTGTACTCGTCACACATGCTTGGGATGTGGGAGAGGGGGGGGGGGGGGGGGGGGGGGGGGGGGGGGGGGGCACCCCTCGCTCATGCCGACGACGGTCCTCACTCGATCCACGCACACCCTCATCCGAGATACACATTGTTCGTCCCATCTAAACATTCCCATCTAAGATGTACAATTGACACCCTCACGAGTCGGATGCGGCTCGTCCTCATGGACAGTAAGGTCACCCTTCCATACGGCTTCGCATGGACTTTAAATTCACTTCGGAAGGGTGCGACCACGGCGGCTTACGCGATCGAGGTTACCATATAGAAGATCAAGTTTTCCGGCGGCTCGGCGACGGAGTCAAGCGTCGTGCTCGATTACGCAAATCGACCCCACTGTCTTTCCCACGATAACGGATTGGTACTTCTTTGGTTGGCTCATGCCTTGGGGCGGTCAACCGCAAACTACCCGCCAAGCGGTGACATGATGGCATAAGGGAGCCTCTGTTGCTTTGTATCTCTAGCTTTTACATGCGTTGCCTCAATAAAACTCACCCCATGTATATGACGCGCCACGTACATCGTTGGACCACCTTCTGCCTTTTGCGCGAGCATAACCCACCTAAACCCACTCTCCCTGATTCCCCCTTTATACGACGTACACAATACCCCTTTGGCCCTGTCAGTCAATTCCTGTAAGAAATCTACAAAGCAGTGGGGGCTTCGTTATGCTAAAATTCTAAATGATAATCAATACATGCGCGTCAGCATATCACTCCTGCTGTGCTGTCAGTTTGGCAGGTGGCGCGTAAATTGGGCCTCGATTTCACCCTCGATGACGCTTGGCTGGGGGCAGGGCGGCAGGAAGGGATGACTCATTCCCGGCAATCGGGCGGCAGTAAGGAGGATGATCCCGGGGGCGCAAAAAAAAAAAAAAAGGAGGATGATCCAGACCGAGCAGTGTCAGGCTGGCGCTACAGTATCTGTACAGGGGTACCAGCGCACAGTACTGGGGTATTTCATACGCATGTCCGAGGGTACTGTAATTCGGATCCTGATATATATGCAGTGGTAGTCCATCGCTTATGTAACACACACTGTACCTAACCAAGCAATATGATACTTCTGTACATATACGAATACCGCGGGTGATGCCCGCCCGCGTTCAAGAGCCTCCTCGCCCATTTACCTCTTTGAGACCAACACCTCACCTCGTTCTGCCCCAAGTTTGTCCCCAGCCTCTCCGACAAGCAGTCTTTATGTAGGGAACTGCGCTCTATTTACACGCGCATACCTAGAGTACTACCGTGTGGGATACCGGTTGTGCTAGGAGGGGTCGACTACTCGCCAACAGTTCGAGTAGCGCCGAACCGCAAATTTCAGCAGAACTACAGCGGAAAGGATGGGTTGCGGCGGTAGCACGCCCATGGTGGCGCCAGCTGCACCGAACGCTCCCGCTACCGGCGTTGGCGAATCTTCCCAGAAGTTGGCGCCCAGCAAGTTTCACTCCCGTGTTGGCAATTTTTTTCTGGATGGTGATATGGCTGACGATGAGGTACGTTCGTAAAGTATACAATCACCTTCGCGGCATCCCGACATGTCGCCAACATTCCCTCGGAAACACGCAACCCCCGATCCAAGTTACCACTTACCCCAACCCAGCGGCCGTGTGGGGATAACGCCCATATTCTAACGACTGGTGAACTGATATTATTGCCGCACAGTTGGGATACGTGCTGAAGAACTGTGGCGTCAAAGGTTGGCTGTACCTGAACACCGAAAAGACGGAGCTACGGTCCAAAGTTGAGGCCGCTGGTGCCAAGTGGGCGTGCGTCGAGGTCATCCCCGCCGCACTTGATCAGGCCCTTACCAACACCATTATCAAGACGCTCGACGCACTGCCTCGCCCAACGATGGTGAGTAGTACCTCCCCTTCTTCAGCGCTATAGCCGCTATCTGTATTACTTCGTTTTGCTAACAAAGGCACTCATAACCTCACAACTCGTAAACTTTTTCGGAGTAGAAACACCCATATATGAGGAAATTGGCAATTATTCAGCTATACATATTTCGGTGGATACTTTTGTGACATATTTATTTTTGTGGATTCGCCGTTTTACGGCGCAGATTCAATGTAGCAGTGCCACCCGTGCCAGCGCCGCCTTGGGGGTTTACCTAGCCCATCACGGCGCTCCAAAAGGTCTGGAGCTTCCCTGTGTGAAAGCGGCACCTCTACTTAAGTGGGTACAGTCCGCGGCGGCGCCTGCAGCTGATACCGCCCCCGCGACGAAAGTAATCTTCCGACAGCTCTTCGACCTGGAGTTCGAGTCCAACACGTACACCTACCTCCTAGGCGACCCAATGTCCAAGGAGGCGCTTCTGATTGATCCGGTACTTGAGCTAGTTGAGCGCGACCTCAAGTTTGTAGACGAGCTCGGTCTCAAGCTTGTCTACTCCATCAATACCCACTGCCACGCCGACCATATCACCGGCTCAGGGAAAATTAAGTCGCTGCGTCCGGAGGTAAAGCCCTTGCTTATTCAGACAACGACGACAATTTCGACTGCCCATTCTTGAAACATGCACCCTACCAAACAAAACTAAGGTATCATTCTCTGTTTATAAAAATCGGAGCAAGAGGCGAGCTGGGCGGGAAACCCTTTGATTGTAAAACCCTGTGTATTTTAACCTAAAGCATATGTAAAAAGTAGAATTACACTGAAAAATATATTTAACATGTTACACAATGTGACGTTCAACCCAGGTAAAGTCCGGCATTTCCAAGGCCTCAGGCGCCAAGGCAGACATTCACTTCGTGCACGGTGACGTCGTGAAGCTGGGTGCGCTCGAGTTGGAGGTGCGCGCGACGCCGGGTCATACCGACGGCTGCGTGAGCTTTTACACGAAAGCTGCCGGCGGAATGGTCTTCACCGGCGACGCGGTGCTCATCCGTGGCTGCGGTCGGACAGACTTTCAGCAAGGTAGCAGCGAAGGGTTGTACCGGAGTGTCCATGAGCAGGTGTTTAGCTTACCGCCGGAGACGGTGTTATATCCTGGGCACGATTACAAAGGGCGAACGAGTAGCACGGTGGGAGAGGAGAAGGCGCACAACCCTCGGCTGTCCAAGCCGTTGGATGAGTTTGTGGAGATCATGGCCAACCTGAAGCTTCCATACCCTAAGAAGATTGACGCCTCTCTGCCTGCCAACCTGGTGTGTGGTGTGCAAGATTGAGTCACGATTACATATCCCCATCAGTTAACCTTTATCATCCCCGTAAGATTCACATCAACGTCAACTTTTGCTTTATTTCCATTATCGTTTTCCGTTTTGTCCACACCACGCGATGAGGCACCCATCCGCGGTGATAGCTATCTTTTGATGTGCCCTATCTTCAAACACGGCAAGTAGCACATTAAGTGTGTGGCGTTATTAATGAATGTTCGAATCCGCGTCTTTTTGTTTTCCCCCTTTTGCACACCGCAACTACATCATGGCAAAGCATTGCGGGGTAAGGCGAGGGTTGCGCTTTAGTTTAGCCCATCGGATGTACGATATGTTAAGATGAAAATAAACCATGTTAGAATCACCGTTAAACCGCCAGATGCGCATCTCTAATGTCACATATGAGCGCTCATCTGTGACGACTTTTTGATGCGCATTTGTGACATCACAGTTGCTTGCACGCGGGTTATTCGTGGGCCCACGGTATCGCCTTTTTTTGGTAGCGAATGCGTCGCTCTTACAAGTACATGCACAATAGCGAGTAAATCGCGGAGCGGGTTGATCTTTACGCATCCTCTCGCCCTTACCTGCGAAATTCTAGCACAGAATTTGACTGGGCTCGGCTCTTGAGCCCTATCTACATACATAACATGGCGATAGAAAATGGGTGCACGACCGTTGATACCGCTGATAAGGCTTATCCATGGTGACTCAACCGTGTTTGTGGCTTCCCGCCGTGGTGCACACGGAAAGGGCCGCATTAGTAGTCAACCGTCATGTCGTCACTCCTTTCCCCCCATGTAGCCAATGTGCATACCCTTGGCGAAGATAGGAGGCCTTGGGGTCCTCAAGATGGTGCCGCGTACGGTTGTTCGAGAGAGTGGATGCATTCGAACACGGCCATTGCGCGTGATGCATTGACAGAGTGCCACTGCGTGATGATTTGCAGAAAAAAAATCATTCGAAAATGGCCCCCTTGAATTAACAAATGTGTGTAATGAGTATTGCTTCCAGTATTTTCATCTTTGAATCTGAGATGTGACATATAATCTAGCGGTAATTCAAGTAGCGCATCGGCTTTAGGCCATCTGTTTCCTTGTTCCTTCTCTCATATGTAAGTTGGGAACCCCAACCGATGTGGGAGGGGGTGGAACGGAACGTGTGGTGCGTATGGCTTGTGTTGGTGGTGTGCGTGGTATTGGCGCTAGTGGTGTGCGTGTCGTTGATAGTGCGCGTGGGGCTGCTACTACGCGGGACACATCGCCGCTAATCTCGGTGCACGACACTAATGCATCGGCGCTAGGGGAGCCCTCCCCGTGTGTGTCTAGCGGGCAAACATAGCAAAGCGAGTGGGCGACGAGTGTGCATGTTGATGGTGTGCTTTCCCGTTTAAGGGCGAATGTTACACCTTTCAACTACCATGCGACTTACACTTTGCAGGCCGCAGCTAACGCTCAAATCTAGCTCGCCACACTGCCATGATGGAGATTGCCCCTCTACACATGCTCACCGTTGCCAACCTCATCGGCTGGTGACCTCCCACCCGCCTTCTTTCCCCTTCTACACATGCTCAACGCTGCCAAGCTCTTCAGCCGGCGACCTTCCACCCTTCTCTAGCTGCACTAATGGCACCCACATGCTGTCGACTACCCGTGCCCGTCCTCGCTCACCTCCTTGTCCACATTTTGTGGCCTCCCCGCCTCTTGTCTGCCACCCGGTTGTCTCTCAACGTGCAAGCAACGTCCGCCCCCTTGGTCCTCCATATGTCCCATGTGCGCCCGGGGTAGTCACTCACCCTCCAAATCCCTCCGCCTTGGGACCTCCTCTACTACCCCCCTTCCACCGACCTGTTGGCATGGCATCTTTCCGTTGTGATCACCCCATCCGTCATGGTCCTTCACCCCCTCCATTCCGGCATCTGCCCCTTGCCCCGGCCCCACATGATGCGCCGTTCGCACCTTTGGGGCGGGAGTTTATGCCGTCCTCCACCGATGGGCTCGGATGACGTGAGACTGCCCTTCGTGGACCCCCCCCCCGTGTTGCTGCTCTTGTTGTGTGGTGCTCCCCCCATGATGTTATCGATTGCCTTCTTACCTACCGGCCGGTTACGTCAGCCCGGGGAGTCTGCGTTACAACACGTGAGATTATTGATGCGGCCCTTTCTAAAACCCTCGACTATGCTAGCTCCCTTTCCCCGCGTGATCCCCGTGCTAATGGTGCCTTTCTGGTTCTTCATCTTTTTGGTGGTCTCCACCTCCATCCTTGTTCGGCCGCGTCCTCGGCCCGTGTTCGCTCCCTTGTACAACATCGAGTCCGACTTTGGTTCTCGGCTTACGGTGAAGACGATCTCTTTGGCGTCGACACCCTCCCGCGTGACATAAAGATAGAGGCGAGTTCCGTCGCGCGTGTTATAATGCCCCCTTTTCGCGACGTTCTTATTGTCGCGGTCGTTACCGCGGTGGTTCCCGACGCAAGCGAAACCACCATAATCAGCGGCAAAGGCAATCAACGACCCACCTTTGAGACGGGACCTCCGTCGGCGAGCTGCCCACCGTCGAGCCCGAGAATTAGTAAAAGCGGGTCTACTCCGTTGCGCTCATATGGCTCACGACGGAGCGGACTCTCGCATGGTCGAGGACCCGGATATCGCACTCGTCGCCCTATGCAGGTTGCACCCTCCGCATGGTACCCCCCCATCATGACTGTGACCTCCTTGGCCCACCCCCATGCTCGCACATCCCCCTCTCTGCTACCCCGACGACGATGATAGCATACACGTCGGGACTGAAGCGATGCTCCTTGTCCTGCGAAAACTGCCGCATCTATAGTTCCCCACGTCGACGGCTGGCGCTGGGAGCATGTGCGCGATCTGAACGTACCGGCCTCGCGTGCGTGGGTGAGCCTCTATTCAGCGGAAGACTTACGACCCGATAATGCTGCCCGTTTCCTGGTGAGCGTAGACGGATGGGGCCTTCACAAACAAGCGAGGGTCGACATGGATATCAATTGCTTGCGTGGCGACGCTCCCAAGGTCCGCCCCCTTGCGGTAGGAAGCGCTCTATCGTGGTTGGTTTATTGCTTGCCTTGCCATCGCACGGGTAGCGGACGCGGCCGCTGTGCACTTGGGGCATGTCCAACGCTCCAAGTGTTGGTATTTTCACAAAGGCCGTTGTCGAACGAGTGATACACACTACCCTTATTGGCCTTCAAGCGCTTCCGGATTAAAGCCTCCTCAGCTTGGACCTTTAGAATGCTTTCAACACTATTTCCCGAAAGAGAATCCTTATCGAGTTGTACAAGTGCCCTGCTCTTCACCCCATTATCCCGCTGGTCGGGATTATTTATTCGCGGCGGGACTCTACCGTGTAGTATTTCGACCCGACTGCATCGTCGACCTTATGCGGCACTATTCAGTCGCGTACGGGAGTACGGCAAAGTAATCCTCTTGGTCCGCTTTTGTTCAACTTGGCAATCAATACCCCTCCAGAATATTGGAGAACATTGTCGCGACTCTACTGCGATACAATGATGAGGACTACATTATCAAGACCATGTTCTTCTCGTTAGTGTATCGTGTTGCTACGGAGGAACTAAAGAAAGCATGTGCGCGAGTACAACCCGAAAAGTAATCGCGTATGGTACCTCTTAGTACTACCCCAACCCTTGTTGATGAGATTCGGGAGTTGGCTCATGTCGTTGCAAATACTCGTACTCTAGACGCTCCCCTTGCGATGGACTTCTCAATGTCGGACATATCCCCAGCGTCCGACAAAATCAACTATGCCCATTCTTAGCTTCAAGACTCAGTCGCGGCGCAACAAAAGTTGGACGAACTTGTGGAATTTTTTGCGTCGGACTATGGGGGCGTGAACTCGGGCTTTCGCCTCGTGACTAAGTGTGCGGTACGGCGCTATGGCTTTCTGCTCTGTACCCTTACCTATGATGTCTTTCGCCCGTGCCTAGGTACCGTGGATATTTGAAATTTGGATTTTTTTACAACAATACCAGTAAAAAGCGACTGCTGTCTGTGGCCCCCCCTTGTGCTACGCCTAACAATGTTGGATTTAGCGTGAGGTAGACCGTGAACCACTATATAATCCCAACATCTCCATTGGCAGTGACGATACCGTCTAAAACATACACGTAACCATGTATTTTTCATTTCTTGATCTATACGTATTTTGTTTTGGATACAGTATGAAATATAAAATGTCGCTATTCTCCACGATACGCGGCGTGCTCTAGCCGCTGCGAGGTCGCTCATGAGCAAGGCCGGTTAGCCTGAGCTGGTCGAGATGAGCCTGCCTGACTTCGGCTCTTGTGCGACTCCGATCGTGCCGGAGCTAGGGGGAAAGGCAGGCGACAAACCCCCCTCGCTCAGGTCGTCGTCGGTCCCGTCTCGATCCGTGCTCAACCCCGCCCGAGGTATTAGCTGCTCCTCTCGACGCGGCTCGCCACCAAGCCGAGTCTTCTCTCCTCCTTCGGGGGCTGAGAAGAGAGAGTAATAAGGTTGCAGACGGTGTCCGGTTGTCACTTCTGCCCCCGAGCCAAATGTTCCCATGTCCCATGTCCTTGTTCCGTATGTTTCTAACACCCATCTTATCGCGTTTGTGGCCGGCCGTACCCTCCCCCGGTGGTTTACGTTGTTAGGGGGCCGCATGTACGAGCAGTGTGCCGTTACGATAACCCTAGGCACACTGCATGAGGCATCCTGTCGATAACCGGGTACCGACTAGGGGAGGGGTGGGTCGGACACAAGGATCGAGTCGCCGAACCACAAAAAGATGTTGGGTACGGGAATATTTTTCCAAAATCCCGTCGTACAGGGTTTTTCCGGCGGCGGTCGATCCTAAGGATCGCCGCCGCCAGACCGTGCCGCTCCTCCGACCGCGACCCACCTCCGTCATGCGTAGCTTCAGGCCTCACCCCCAGGGTAGACTTAAAACTCTTCTAGGGCTGGCGGCTGCTAGCGAGTGCCGTGCCCTAGCGTTGCTTCCCAGCTGTCAGCCGCCCGCTCCAACACCCTCGTCCCACCGCTGATCCTTATGTACCCTTCCTCGCCAAAAACAATCCGCAAATATCGTTCCCGCCGTAACGGGAGAGTATATGTGAGTATTTAGTTGCTGAAAAAACATATCGGACAGGCCGAGCGGGAGATCCATGTGCGGGTGTACGGATATCATGTTTTTCCAAAACCCCCCGTACATTGCTTCCCGACAGTTGCTGATCCCGCGGATCGCAGCTGTCAATACCTCGTTCAGCCCCCTACCATGCCAGGCATGGCACGGCTACGGGGTTACCAACGCTTACCGCGTGGAGGTAGAGGTAGGTGCCGACGGGCCTGCGAGCGCACCCCCTCCGGGGCCGCCGCCGCTGCGCCGCCGGCGGGCGCCCGTGGATAGTGGTGTTCGGTTTGTTGTCTTTCATATTTTTGGGGTTCCCCACAGGTACAAACACATGACAAATTTATCTGCGTCATACGTCCCCTCTCTCTCTCTCTCTCTCTCTCTCTCTCTCTCTCTCTCTCTCTCTCTCTCTCTCTCTCTCTCTCTCTCTCTCTCTCTCTCTCTCTCTCTCTCTCCCTCCGGAGTTTGGAGGCCTCATTGTGCCGTCGCTTGCGCTAGATGTTGAACATGTCCATTATGCTTCATTCGACGCGACCTTCGCAAGCCTTTTTGTGATTACGATTCTGACTCGCTAGGTCCGTTGTATGGTATCGTCCGTCATGAACTACATAATGTTGCTACCTCAACCATACCTTGGGTGGTACAGTTGCGCGCGTCATACGCATGTGCTATATCGCCCGCAAGAGTGGGTTTTCATATGCCGATCTCGCGGTTCCGGCCATTACCCTCGACCAAGGTCTTCCAAATTACGTGGTTTTTTATGTTGCCTTTGTCCCCTCACCTGCCGCCTCTCCGGCTGCGATGGCCCGTGCATGACTTGCTTACAAGTCCCGACCCCCGATGCACTTACCCGCCCAAGTGACACGAAGGGGCACCTCTAGCGCGGCATTTTGCGCACTCCTAAGTCTCACGCTTTCCTCGTTCTCTTGGCCTTCTATGGTCCTTCACTCCTGGATTATATGCGCATTGTTTCGGGAACTGGCCATCGGGCTTTGGCTATGTTTTTTGTGCTTCGCATGAGTCTAGCTTCCGCGTTCCCTCTGATTGCTACATGATGGCGGCACATCGGATGCTTGGCCCTACACCGGGCCACGCTTCGCATGTTCGGAAGTGTCCGCGACGTAATGAGTCCATGGGTGCTCTCCTCCCCACGACTTTGTCTTCTTCCATGTGCGAGGAGCGGACGCCGGTTTCCATGCTCATGGGCTATATCTCTCATCATCATATTCGGCTTCTTGATCGCATTGTTAATGTTTTGGAAGGGTTCATGGTTAAGGCGGGGGAAATTAAAGGGAGGGACTTGCCTTTAGAGGTTCGCCAAATCCGGTCTAGGGCATCTCGAAATTGCCATGAGGATGTCGTGAGGTTGGATTTTGCGGCTTTGCATAAGAAGGGCTTGGTTGTCGATGTTTCGGCCACTAGTGCGCGCACAATTTCCAATGTTCCGGCTATGGGGGCTTCGCTTCCGCTCCTTGGTTATCTCGATGGAGGCTCAACATGCGATGGGGGCTCAACATGCTGAGCTTGTTGTTGACCTCCGCAGTTTGCCCTCCCTTGGCATGCCTTCCATGTAGTCCGTTCATGGCTATTACCCCCTTGTTGTTGAGGACGAGGGGTGGTTGGCTCCTATAATAGCGGTACACCTTGTAGATCGCTTGGCCATTCTAGTGGTACTTCGACGTTTCCCAAGCATGGGTGCGGCGGACTATCGGTTTCTACGAACTGAAAGTTATGCCCGAATGAAGGACTTTGTACATCGGTCTACATTTGTTCCCTTTCGTCGATTTTGTGGAGATATGCGTCGGGAGCTCATGCAATGTCTTTTTGTGTTTCTTCATTGCACGTTGGGTTCCTATCTCCGTGATGCCTTGCACGAGGGAGGTGCAACTGTTGTTGCGTGCCTTCATGCTCCAAGGGCTTAGGCTTATGTGCATGTTTTCTTTTCTTCTTCTTTGCTGGTGGATTCCATTACTACTTTTTTTGTAATTAGCAAAATTGTCCCTCTTCGACACGTGTTTGTTGCGATCACCGTAAATATTATAAAAATTCTTACAAGCAAAAAAGCATTGGAGACCACCGAGCAAAAAGAAGGAAGGAGGAAAAAACCTAAGCCCAAGGAACAAGAAGGCATGCCACAACATTAGCACTGCCCTCATGCAAAGCGTCGCGAAGATAGGAACTCAAAGTACCATGAAGAGCAACAAAAAGATGTTGCATGAATTCTCGCCGCACATGCCCCAAATAACGCCGAAACGGAAAATTATTTCGAAGAACGTAATGTTGCATACAAACATGATTGCCAGAACGCAAAGAACGAGAGTGAGCAACACCCATGCCAAGGAAGCGACGAGCTGCCACAAAAATAGCAAGGCGGTCAACCAACTCAACCGCCATAGGCGCCAACCGACCCCCATCCTCCATAGCGAAGGGATAGTAGTCATGGACCGAGTGACCGAAGGAATTGAAGGCGTGCCAAGCAAAACGGAAGTTCGGAGGTCCGCATCGAGTTTGCCATGATGAGTTCCCAATGCAAGACTGCCCGGGAGTGGGAGACGAGCACTTATTGAAATTGAAATTGAAATTGAAATTGTTTACAACATGTACCGTATGCGCCGGTTTTTCACCAAAAGCCGGATGCGTCGGCTGCTGTCTCTGGGCCCTCCCAACTATGCCATACAGGGAACTTACAAGTCAGGGCTAGACCGTTAACCACCTAATCCAACCTCTCCAAGGGTGTTCGGGGGTTTTACTCCCCCCCGGGGAGGGTGCAAGTAGAGGCGAAGTATGTGTGCAGTTAGGGACGTGCGTGGAGGTAGTGTGAGGATGCGCGGCGGGAGGTCGTGCGGGACTTGATGCGGTATATGCGAAGGAGGTGATGTAGCCATTGGACAGTATGCGTATGGAGTTGTGTAAGGATGCGAGAGGTGTCGAGGCGTGCTTTGGAGACGAGTTTATCTGGAGGGTCGGTGCGGGCAGTGAGAAGGGAGGTGAGACTCGAGATGGTGGAGGAGTGCGGTGTACCTGTGCGGCTCATGACAATGGGGAGGATATCGACCACTGTGCCTGGCCAGTGGTTTCTGATGGCGTTCGCGAGGGGTGTGTACTTGGTGCGTATGTGGTCTGCAGTGTGAGAGAGGTTATTGTCTGTGCAGTATTTCCATTCCCCTATCTGAATCTTTTTGATGGATGCGTAACGACGGCGACCGTTGGAGTGACCAACGAATCTGGGTTCGAGGATGCGGATGAAGTCAGGTTTGTGTGCAGGGGGGCGAAGCAGGGGGGGGAGAATCTCAGGGGGGAGGATGGCGGGGCAGGAGGTTAGGGAGTCATACGAGAGACCCTCGTCAGCAGCAACAAGGCGGGTGGACATGTGGGTGGGGTGAGGAGGGTGGCAGTCGAGTGGGGTGAGGGCGGGGGTGGGGGTGTCAAACGATTTTATGGGTTTGTTACCGAAGTCTGCTGTGATGGTCTCCCAGCGTCCTCCGTTGTGGCGTTCCAGGAGTGAGAGTAGGAGTTGTAGGGCGCTGTTGTGACGGTCCTGTCTTAGGCCAGACATGGAAGGGCAGTTACCGGCCATGTGACCGTTGCTAGTGAATTGGCCACATAGGGGGCAGCGCAGGGTTGGGTTGTGAGTGAGTAGGCGGGTGTTGTGGACACCCCACATGAATTCCTGTTTGTGTGTGAACTGCATATTTGTGAGAGTAGAGTGTTTTTTGTGGTAGGAAAAGTCTGCGCCGTCCGACTCGGCGCGAGCGAGGAGTGCTCCGTGTTTGGTTGTTTGCGAGAGGGGGGTGTGTGTGTGTATTGTGCTGTATTTGTGTGCGTCGGATTTGAGGTTGGTGTATCTGTAGGGAGTGGGGTCCCCTAAGGTTTGTGGGATGAGGGTGTATGGCCATGTCCAGTGGCCTATCGTGACTTCTGAACCGGTGGTGTATGTGGTATCGGGTGGGTGGCCATCCGCTACGTGGTTGGCGAGGGTGTCTGCTAGGTCGTTGCCGATGGAGTGGTTGTGAGCTTTTATTTTACCGAGGTGTGTACGGATGCCCGCGTCGCATCGGGTTTTAAGGGTGTGTGCGATAGATAAGAGGGTGTCGCGGTGAATGTGATGGCGGTAAGCTGAGGGGCAGTTTAAGTAACCTTGGATGAGGCGGAGGGAGCACGCACTGTCTGTGAGGAGGTGGGTGTGGCCAAGTTGGAGGCCTATGTCTATGCCAGCTAATTCGGCACGATTAATTGTATGTGAGGGAGGGGTAGAGGTCACCAGGATTTTGATTTTGGTGTCCGAGGCGGGGTGGGTAGCCGCTGCTCCGAGGGGGGTCGAGCCGCCTTTTTTCGAGCCGTCTGTGTAGACAAAGTCCTGCCAGTTCCAAGCAGGGGTGCCTCTGGTGGGGGGGTATGTTAGATGTACGCGGTCTGGGAGGGGGTATGTGAGGGGGTGAGTAGGGTTTGGGGGGCGGTGGTATATACCTGCTGAGTGGGGTGAGTAGGTGTCAATGAGGTGAGGGTGGAGGGGGGGGGTGATGATAGGGCTGGGGAGGTGGGTGTCGTATATAGATTCAAGAGTGTTGTGAAGTGCGGTCATGGCTGCGGGTGAAGGGAGGGTGGAGAGTGCGAGGGGGTTAGCGACGAGGTATATGTCGACCATCCATCGTGTGCCGAATGGGGTGGGGGTGGGGTTGCCGGTGTGTTGGTCGGGGGGTAGGAATGTGTTTGCGTCATTGGGGAGGGTGTAGAGGTGGTGAGTGTATGGGGAGTTGATGTATTTGGGGTGGCGATAGGGTGTGTGTTCCCATCGGGGGAGGATGAGGATAGTTGCGCTGGGTGTGTGAGGGGCTGTGAGGTGTGCGCTGGTGATTGCGTGTTCCATGGCTCGTCTCATGCATTCGTGGTCGTATTCGGGGTTGGCTATGCTGGTGCCTTGCCAGGTGTGCGGGGCATTGCTACCGCTGGATGAGAAGACTATGTCTTCGGGATAGAGGGAGTGGTATGTGTGGGAGTGAAGGGATTTATTGAGGGGGTCGGAGTAGAGTTCTGTCTGGATGCGGAATGTGTGACGGAGGGCTGTGAGGAGGTCTTCTCTAGTGGCCCATCTATTTCGGGTGGTGGTGGCGGGTGTGGGTGAGTGGATTTCTGAGCGGGAACCTAGACGGGTGAGGAGGTGATAGACCTCCTCTTCGAACGTATGCTGCGAGAGGTCGGGGCGAAAGAGGTGGTAGAGGTGGCGGACGCGGGGGCCGTTAAGGGTGGTGACCGCGCGGCCGTCGGGAGTGCAGAGTATGGTGGTGTCGTGGAGTGATGGGTGTGCGTGGATAGCGAATTTACCGGTAGGGAGCATGTCGAGGTCGGGGTTGATGGGGTCATGGTTGAATGTGATAAGTGGGTGTGACCACGGAGGGGGTCCGGGTTTTGGCAAAATGGGTGCGGTGGAGGGGACATAGCCGGAGTTAAATGCGGTAAGGGCGGTGGGGCCGGAGGGGGTCTCACTGATGGTGTCG
>JAPMLY010003167.1:22500-33296 GCA_026401115.1 Tetraselmis chui | reverse complement strand
GAGACGGAAATCGAGAAGCGGCGTCCTGAGTGTCTTTTAATATAATTTGGCAAGACTCAAATGCTTATGTGCAAGACGCGACGCAGCAGAGGACGTAATGCTGAATTTTATGTAATTCACATCTCGCCAGCAACGAAACAGCCGGCAGAATTTCACACTTGATAGGAAGTAACTACATAACAACGTTAAAACTTCCGGTCGTTACTCTATGACGACTTCCGAGAATTACCGTAGCCAGTGGATTCGCCCCCTATGAGCCGACAATGGGATCATGCCATCGACACAAGAGGCCCGATGAAGCGTCAACGCCTCAACCGATTATCACTTGCAAAGCGCGCAAAGCTTAATCTATAGCTCAGAGACACCGTGGATACTGGCCTGATTCGACCCCTCCACAGTGAGCTTGGCTCGCCGATTCTTGTTGTGCGCAAAGCTTATGGCTCGCTACGTTTGTGTATTGATTACCGTGGACTTAACGAGGTTACGCGTAAGGACGCTTACCCACTTCCGCGTGTGGAGGACACACTCGATTAACTTAAGAATGCGAATTCTTACACTCATCTCGACCTCGCGTTTGGTTTCTTGCAAGTTCGGGTGCGTGATCAAGACCTCCACAAGATGGCATTTCAGACACCTGATGGACTAATGGAGTCGATCTCTATGCCGTTAGGACTGTGCAATGCCCCAACGACCTTTCAACGCATGATGAATGACATCCTTCGCGACTTTTTACATAAGTTCGTTACTGTCTACCGGGACGACGTTTGCGTCTTCAATCGTACACTGGAAGAACACATCGAGCACTTGCGTTTGGTTCTTTAGCGATTTAAGGAGGAGGGCTTGAAGTTACGCCTTAATAAGTGTTTTTTCGGACTCCATCTGATAAAGTATTTTGGTTACATATTCTCCGCTGGCAAAATCTCGGTTTCAACAAAGAAAGTCGAGGCCGCTGCAGAATCGGCAATGCGTACAACGCAAACGGAGGTTCGCAGTTTCGTGCACTTCTGCAACTTATACGCCGGATTTATTCATCATTTCAGCGACTTTACGGCACCGCTGATGGACTTGCTGCGGAAGTCCTTGCCACAAAAGGCTACGCTGACGCGAGGGTGTTTTGAAGCCTTTAAGAATGTTAAGTTATGGCTCATTTCCGCGCCATGTCTGATCCTCCCGGAGATCAGCTCGGACGCGACGTTCACCGTAGCTACAAATGCTTCGACAGTGGGAATTGCGGCATTCCTATTGCAAGATCAAGGAGGAGGACTTCAAATAGTCTCTTGCCGGGCGCGTAAGTTGAATTCAGTTGAGCGCGGAAACAATTACCGTGCTTATGATTTGGAAGCTTTGGCCGTATGCAAAGCAGTCAAGCATTGGAGGTGTTACCTTGAAGGGTGCTCTAAGTTCCTTGTCGTAACAGGCCATGACACACTGCGACATTTTCTCAAGCAACCGAACAACAAGCTGAACAAGCGGCAAGCACGTCACGCGCGGGACTTGCAACCGTTTGTGGGTTGGATGACACTTGCATATCGCAAGGGAGCCATGAACGAAGCTGATCCGTTAAGTCGACGACCAGATTTCGTCTCTCATGCCACATTTTCATTATTTTGGGATGGCGAGGTTCCGTCAGATTGAAAATTGCGACGGAAGTTCTAGCCGTTGTTATAAGACGCACAGTTAAACGTGGTTATTGTTAACGCGTTGCGGTTGAGCCCTAAGTTCGCTGATCTCATTCGCGAGTTGTACTCCAAAGACCCGTTTTATGGGGACGAGGGTGAGTGGACGAGAGACAGCCGGATAGAAAACAGAGCTGGATACTTTTGGCGTCTCGATCGCGTTTGTATTCCGCAGAACTTTGAGCTCCGACTGAGGGGGATCACCGCACGGTTGTTCGTCTTATGCTCACATAGGAGTTGCTAGCACTCTTGTTAAAGCGCTCTACCGATTCTGGAGGAAACGAATTCGCCAAGACTTGAAAGATGATTGTGAGCGATGCGTCGTGTGTCGACGAGCAAAGTTTCGACCTCAGATGGCTGCGACTCTTCATCCATTACCTTTTCCACCCCGACAGTGGCACACAGTTGGTCTTTGACTACTTGACACACTTACATGTGAGCAATGGTTTTGACAGTGTGCTTATTATTGTGGTCGGCCATCTGACTCGAATGGCCCATTGTCTGCCATGCACATAATAGGGCGTAACATCAGAGGAAAGTATTACTTTGATTTTACATGGAGTCTATCGATTACACGGATTGCCTAGAGTGCTCGTCAGTGACCGTGACACGAAATTCGTTAGTGGCTTCAAGCAGAGTCTTTGGAGACGCCTTGGAACGCGAGTCAACATGTCCCCAAGTCGACATCGAGAAATAGATGGACAAACGGAACGCGTCATTAGCACGTTTCAATAGCTTCTTCGTTGCTTCTCTTGTTGCGATGGAACGAAATGGGCATGCTTGTTGCCTCAAGTGGAATTTGCGTACAACGCCACTCGTGCACTTGAAATTGAACACACACCCTACCATGCCAACCTTGGATTCTAATATGAGGATCCCCCGGACAGCCGGTTCTACATGTGACCTTCAATTACAATTTCGCAAGATGCGACAGAGCGGTTAAAGTTGTTAAAAGAAATACATGCACTTGTACGCTCGGTGTTTCAGCTTCACAAAGATGAGATGCAAGCTCGTTTTGAACCGTCGACAACCCCACACATCGTTCGAGGAGACAAGGTGAATGTTGTTGCAAAACACAAATTTTCACGTGGGCACCCAAAATGAAGCTACGTGACCGACAGCTAGGACCTTTTGTAGTTGAGGAGCATATTGGGAAACATATCTACAAATTGAAACTCCCATCGACAATACGCTTACATCCAGTGTTTCACGTCAACAATTTACGACTATGCTCTACTGCTTCCCTACGACCATATGTCCCGGTAACAATTCTTGAAGGTGATGATGAGGAGTTTGAAGTCTCGCACATTTCTGCTATGTGCCTTAAGTCCATGCCTAGATGACGAGGCAAATATTTACTCTTCATGACACACTTTGGTGATGACGATATTCCACTTGTCTGGCACCGATTAAATGAAGTACACCGAACTACGGCGTTACAAGATTTCTTGTAGACGCCCCAATGGCACAAGTTTGCCAAGACCCACGCGTACATTGACTTCATGCACGGCTAGCCAACGCGCATTCCCGAGTCCCAGTAAAAAGGAGCTTAGACCACGGAGGCCAGCCTCGCGGTTGTCCTCAAGATTTGTCAAGAGGGGGAGGGTACGAGTGTGACGAGTACAATCATGTAACACTACATTGCATGACATTGTACGTGTACTCGTTACTAATTCTAGTTCGTTTTTTTCCATCGGAAGGACCTACAACGTGGGTACGTCGCTACTTCATCAATAAGGGTTCTGATGCGTACTGTACTACGAGTACCTCCCGGTACGCACAAGTACGCACATTTAAGCTAACCAACCATCCGACGCGCCGAACGAGGTTTCCAATGCTAAACGAGATTTCCAATGCTTGACAAGCCGCGTTGTTAGTATGCTGACGACGGTTGGAGAGCCCTAGCACCTGAAACGTAGACCAAGTGAGAACATGTGCAAGATATGTGACGAGTACAGTCCTGCAACAGTACATTGCAGGACATTGTACAGGTACTAGGTACGGATTCCAATTCGTGCTTTTCCACATGACGGACGTATACTCGTGGGTACGTCGCTACAACAATATTGTAATGGTGCTGATGCTACAGTACGACCAGTACCTCCCGGTACGTACAGATATGCATAATTAATCTAACCAGCCAGATGACGCGCCAGAACGAGCTCTTCGATGCAGAAGGAGCCGCGTCGTGAAACCCAATGCTAGACAGGCCGCGTCTCGAGGACAGATGACGACGGTTGAACAACACTAACGCCTGACACGTAAGCGAAGCTTGCAGGCGTAACTAGTTTGGGCTGAAACCTATTTAAGCCCAGTGCAGTAGAGGGAGGTGACAAAACCTTTTAACAATTCCTTTGTTCACTTACAACATCTACTGCCTAAGTACAGCAATGAAACATCTCTCATTAATTGCCTCTCGACAACATCATTTGCCATCTTGCAACAACAGAACTAGACAGACTAGAACAGATTTGTGCTAGCGTTTAGCTTTCAGAGGCTAACCGCCACACTGGTTTCGGAGCTCTTTGGTCGACGCACGCTTTCGTTGCTCGTTGATCTGCTCGACGTTGTTTGATTGAGTTGAGATGGCTTCTCTAGGACCCGGACATTACGTGGTTTTGGTAATTCACGTTGGAGGAACTAAACCGTCGGACTTGAAGTTGGTGTTTCAGCGTGAGCCTCGTTCTGTTAAAACTTGGTTCCCAGCTGGCTCTGTCTTAACCTAACGAAGAGCATGTCGACGCTGCTATTCGCGAGTTACACGAGGAGACCGGTCTTGTTTTGACACCGGATGATTTGACGTTGTTGAGTGGTGAACCTGTTGTTGTTACTCTACCTCAAGGACGACAGCTTGTCTACGTGTACTCGGCGTCTATTCATGTCCTGTTTGCTACGAACAATTTACGAACACCTGCTCAGGTCGAGCAGGCTGTTTTAGCACAGTCGACAGTTAATCCGGATGGCACTTACGTCGTCCCGGAAACCATCAACATTGACAATCTGACACTCACGCCCGCACAGAAGGGGTTACTTCGTGCTGAGAAGCACAAGAGTGAGTTACTTCACTTTGGTTACGTGACTCAATGGGAACTCTTTTACCGTGCGATACGTCAACATGTTCTAGTCCTGTTTGATGACGCGTCTATCCCGAAACAATTCCACATGTACTGCCGGTTTACAACGGTCGACTCTGGTTCCGTCTGGCTGCTGATTCTTGGACACATTAATCGACTGACTGGTGAGGGACCTACGGATTTACGAGTGGGAATGCCGATGCCTACCCACAACTTGGCTGGACTATCTGTGACCCTCACGGAGACTCAGCGTAAGGCTGCTATTACTTCACCGTACCAGAATGGTCTTGTACCTCATGTACTGGAGGATCGGCTTGAAGTATAGCCTCAGCGTTTTGTTATGCTTGGGATTACGGCTGACTCGTACGACGCAGTGTTCTGGGTTACTTCACAGTTTTCTGGACACCTGGGTGGGTGGTGGTTGAACCGGAAAAATCAGCCCCCAATTCCATCTACGTACGACGAGCTTGTTACGGAGTTACGCAGGTCAATGTTTCTTCCGAACATCAAGGACGACGCAATTAACGCTTTGCTAAGCTTTACGCAGAGCAGCACGATGAGTTACGCGGTCTACACTAAGCAGTATAACGACTACTTACGTCGGTCTCGTCAACACCTTACAGCTGATGTACAATGTGTACGCTTCATTAATGGCCTAGCGAACGAAACGCTCAAGAACCTGGCTAAGTCACACCGAGCTCAGAAGGGATACCAAACTACGCTGGTGGAGCTGCAAAACTTTTTGAATGACGTCGTGACAAACCCGCCGGAACTCAGCAATACGAAGTCTGCTGCAAGACCATCTGCCCAGCCTTCACGCAAGCGCAACTTTGATGACCCTCTCGAGGAGGCCGCTAACGTCTAGAAACGTAACAAAGGTGGCCGTGGTCGTGGCCGTGGACGTGGACGTGGTGGTGGTAATAATGGTGGTCGTGGTGGCAACAATGGTGGACGTGGTCAGACATCTGGCCGCGAAGATTTTAACACACTCGCAAATGCGATGACAGCTGAGGAACGTAAGCGACACATGGACGAAGGACTCTGCTTCAAGTGCCACAAGAAGGGACACCGTTTGTTCCAATGTCCGGAGTTCAAGGGCAAGGCACCGATGCAACCTAAGAAGCAATGATGGTGGCAAGGTTGTTCTACAAATGAACTGGAGCAGCCGGCTACATCTACTGTTCATTTTGAGATACTGTTAGCGACAGAGGTCGTCGAAACACCTTCGGCATCTCCATCGACTACAGTTGCGACACCTGTAACGCAAGTAGCAGGTCGTCGTCGTCAGACTAGGCAGAGACAGAGTCGTAAACTTGTAACCATACGTTCAATTGATTGGAAGCTGGTTGACTCAGTCTTTGACCCTCTGCATGCACGATTCAACTTCACTTTGGAGGGATGTGCTGATGATGAAGGTCTTAACTCGCACGGTGACTTACCTCACTGTTCGCCGAGTGACTCGATTCTAGACAGAGATTTGTCAGGAGAACGGGTGTTCATCAACCCACCCTTGGAGTTAGCTGAGCAGATTGCGCATCATTTTGAGGATTGTCGTCGAACATCTCCAACATCTACAATGGCTGTTTTTGTACTACCGAAATGGGCGAAATTTACTCAAGTAACTAAGAACTGGAAACTTTACCAAGAATTCCAAGCGAGGACACAACTTTTTACTCGTCAGTCAGTGGAAAACCCAGCACAACAGGAGGTGGTTGCTCCAGCCCCTTGGCCTGTACAGTTGTGGTTAGTCGACGCAGATTGTGCGTTTAACGACTCACCAGAACCTACAGCACCTTATCAACCCGACTCGGTACCTGTACCTTCAGACGACGCGGAACAGTCCATCGCTACGCTGCAACAATTTTCTTCGCCAGCTACAGCTCTACTGACTGACCTCACGGAAGCTCGCCCGTTAATTCGAACTGAGCTGACTGTGAAATCTCCTGATGGCGGACACCAAATTTCTGGATTACTGGACTGCGCTGCGACACTTGATTTTGTGTCAAAGGACTTTGTACGACGCTTTGCTTTACAGACTCGGAAGTCTGCAAGTAAGACTCCAGTTCGACTCGCTAACGGACAACGAGTGACTTCTACAACAGTCTGTGACGTCACTTTTGAGCCGGCTCGACACGAATTTCAACGGACTTTCTACGTCTTACGTGATTTACGCACAGCTGATTTAATCCTCGGTTTACCATGGCTTGATGACGAACAGGCCTCTTTACAATTTGGTACAACCAGAATTTTTACACTAATCAACGGCACAGCAGTGGAGACTACACTTGAGGAACGACGCCCTGAGTGTCTACTCTTATCGTCTACGAAAGTTCAGAAACTCATGCGCAAGACGCGCCGCAGCAGAGGACGTCATGCTGATTTTTACGTCATTGAACTCACGTCAGCTGCCGAACAATCGACAGACTTTCACACTGGAGAGGAACTAACAGCACAACAACGTGACAACTTCAGGTCGTTACTCTTCAATGACTTCCCGGAGTTACTGCAACCAGTTGACTCTCCACATGTAACTATGTAAGCCGACAGTGGGATCACCCCATTGAAACAATTGGCCCAATGCGACGCCAACGTTTAAACAGATTGTCACCCGCAGAGCGCGCTGAGCTTAATCGACAGCTCAAAGACGCAGTGGAAGCTGGTTTAGTACGCCCCAGCTACAGTGAGTTCGGCTCGCCGATTCTTTTTGTGCGAAAAGCTGATGGCTCGCTACGTCTGTGCATTGACTACCGTGGCCTTAATGAGGTTACGCGTAAAGATGCTTACCCGCTACCGCGTGTGGACGATACTCTGGACGAACTTAAGGACGCGAATTTTTACACACACCTCGACCTCGCTTCTGGATTCTGGCAAGTTCGAGTGCGTGATCAGGACGTTCACAAGACGGCTTTTCAGACCCCTGATGGCTTAATGGAATGGGTCGCCATGCCGTTTGGGCTGTGCAACGCACCAGCTACATTTCAAAGGATGATGAACGACATTCTTCGCGACTTTTTACATAAGTTCGTGACAGTCTACCTAGATGACGTCTGTATCTACATTCGAACTCTGGAGGAGCACCTGGAGCACCTACGTCTAGTGCTACAGCGATTCAAGGAGGAAGGGCTGAAATTACGCCTTAAGAAATGCTTCTTCGGATTGCAAGAAATGGAGTACCTGGGCTACACTGTGTCAGCCGGTAAAATTTCGGTTTCAACAAAGAAAGTCGAGGCCGTTGCAGACTGGCCAGTGCCCAAGACGCAGAAGGAGGTTCGCAGTTTCGTACAGTTCTGCAACTTCTATGCGAGATTTATACACCATTTTAGCGACCTTACGGCTCCATTGACGGACTTACTGCGGAAGTCCCAGCCACAGAAGGTTACGTTGACGCCTGCTTGTTTGGAAACCTTCGAGACTCTCAAGTTACGGCTCATTTCCGCGCCATGCTTGATCCTTCCGGAGGTCGGCTCGGACGCGACGTTCACCGTGGCTACAGATGCTTCAACAATGGGGATTGCAGCAGTCCTGTTGCAAGACCAAGGAGGAGGTCTTCAACCAGTCTCTTACTGGGCGCGTAAGCTGAATCCAGCTGAGCGTGGTAACACTTACTCTGCGTACGACTTAGAAGCTTTGGCCGTATGCGAAGCTGTCAAACATTGGAGGTGTTATCTTGAAGGCTGTTCTAAGTTCCTTGTCGTAACAGACCACGACACACTGCGACATCTGCTCAGGCAACCGAACAACAGGCTGAACAAGCGGCAAGCAAGATACCTGCGGGATTTGCAACCGTTTGTGGGCTCGATGACACTTGCATATCGCAAGGGAGCTCTGAACGAAGCCGACCCGTTAAGCCGGCGTCCAGACTTCGTGCCTCAGGCCACAGTACCCTTATTTTGGGATGGCGAGGTTCCGTCAGATCGAGAATTACGACGGAAGTCCCAACTGCTGTTTGAAGACGCACAGTTAAATTCACTGACTGTTGAAGCGTTGCAGCTGAGCCTTGAGTTCGCTGATCTCATTCGCGAGGGATTCTCACAAGATTCGTTTTATGGGGACGATGGTGAGTGGACAAGAGACAGCCGGATAGAAGCCAGAGATGGGTACTTTTGGCGTCTCAATCGCCTTTGTATTCCACAGAACTCTGAGCTCCGACTGAGATTGATCACAGAGCTGCACGAAAGTTCGTCAGCTGGTCACAGAGGAGTTGCTAGCACTCTTGCTAAAGCACTCGACATATTCTGGTGGAAACGAATCCGCCAAGACGTGAAAGATTTTTGTGAACGCTGCGTCGTGTGCCGACGAGCGAAGATTCGACCGCACATGGCTGCGACTCTTTACCCATTACCTGTTCCACCCAGACCGTGGCACACAGTTGGTCTTGACTACCTGACACACTTGCCTGAAAGCAACGGTTTTAACAATGTGATGATTGTGGTAGACCATCTAACTCGAATGGCCCATTTTCTGCCATGTACAGAGTCGATTACTGCCGAAGAAACTGCCACTTTGTTTTTACAGGGAGTCTACCGCTTACATGGACTGCCCCGTGTGTTGATCAGCGACCGCGACCCGAAATTTGTCAGCGCTTTCTGGCAGACACTATGGAGACGCCTTGGAACGCGTCTGAACCAGCCGACACCCAGAAACAGACGGCTTGACAGAGCGCGTGAACAGCACATTTCAGCAGCTTCTTCGTTGCTTCTGTTGCTATGATGGCTCTGATTGGTCGACACTTTTACCGCAAGTGGAGTTTGCGTACAACGCTTCGCGTGCACTCGGAATTGAGCACACACCGTTTGAGGCTAACTTTGGATTCTCTCCTGAGGAGCCTCCTGACTTACTGTTCAGCATGCGACCATCGATTCCAATTTCGCAAGACGCAACAGAACGGTTAAGATTGTTACAGGAAGTGCACACCCTGGTACGCTCAGTGTTACAGCTACATAAGGACGAAATGCATGCGCGCACAGAACCGTCTACAGCGCCACACTTCGCTAAGGGAGACAAGGTGTCAGTCGTCACAGCACATCTTTTTCTGCGAGGACAACCGAACCGGAAACTCAGAGACAGACAGCTTGGACCTTTTTCAGTGGAGGAGCAGATTGGAAAACACAGTTACAGATTGAAACTACCAGCGACAGTACGCTTACATCTTGTGTTCCATGTTAACAACTTACGACCCTGCTCTACCGCTCCACTACGACCAGCTGTCCCGGTGACTGTACATGAAGGAGACGATGAGGAGTTCGACGTCTCACACATCTCTGCTGTGTGCATCAAGTCGCTACCTGGGCGACGAGGCAAATATCTGCTTTTCATGACGCACTTCAGTGATGACGATATTCCACCTGTCTGGCACCGTTTGAACGAGGTGCATCGAACAATTGCGTTACAAGATTTTTTTTCCCAATGGCGCAAGTTCGTCAAGACTCAGGCGTACATTGACTTCATACACGCTCACCCACCGCGCATTCCTGAGTCCCAGTAATTACTTCAGTAAAGGAGCCAAGAACCACGGAGGTCTGCCTCGCGGCAACCTCATTGATCTGTCAAGAGGGGGAGGGTACGAGTGTGACGAGTACAGTCATGCAACAGTACATTGCAGGACATTGTACAGGTACTGGTTACGGATTCCAATTCGTGCTTTTCCACAGGACGGACGTATACTCGTGGGTACGTCGCTACAACAATATTGTAATGGTGCTGATGCTACAGTACGACCAGTACCTCCCGGTACGTACAGATATGCATAATTAATCTAACCAGCCAGATGACGCGCCAGAACGAGCTCTTCGATGCAGAAGGAGCCGCGTCGTGAAACCCAATGCTAGACATGCCGCGTCTCGAGGACAGATGACGACGGTTGAACAGCACTAACGCCTGACACGTAAGCGAAGCTTGCAGGCGTAACTAGTTTGGGCTGAAACCTATTTAAGCCCAGTGCAGTAGAGGGAGGTGACAAAACCTTTTAACAATTCCTTTGTTCACTTACAACATCTATTGCCTAAGTACAGCAGTGAAACATCTCTCATTAATTGCCTCTCGACAA
>JAPMLY010003167.1:0-12500 GCA_026401115.1 Tetraselmis chui | reverse complement strand
ATAGTACCTGTACCTGTAGATAGTGCGATGATTATTAATACTCGTACAGATAAAAAGCGTCCTGTACAGGTTTTTATTGAGTACCTCGCTACAAACGCATTTTTATACATATGTGATTTTGTGATAGGCATTTATTTGTGTGAAACCCCAACTGAGGTGACGCAATAAGGGGGCCATAAGGGGGCCTTCGCGGCAATTTGCAATAAACTTTGTAAATTTGCAATCGGCAAGCCATGGTCACCCAAACGCAAACAATTGCTAAATAATCGAAATAAGCCTTATTAGGGGGCACGGAAACAATTGCAAATTATTTCCGTTTTAATTTACCCCTATTAAGGCTCCGTTTCGATTATTTAGCAATTGTTTGCGTTTGGGTGACCATGGCTTGCCGATTGCCCATTCCTGACATGCCGTACATGAAAGTAATACTGTTGCGGTTCCACCATGACCGGAATATCGCAGCAGTAAGGCTGTGAAAAATTGAACCTGTTTTTTTCCAGAGCTCTGTTTTGGATGTTTTTGTTTTTTAACTCTCTTCGAAGTTTGTTGTGAAACCAGACCGCCCCTTTTCATGCCAATTAAAAATGTCACTTTGATTGTTTATTTTGAGTTGGGACCTGCTACCCGGACTGTCCTTGTACCTACTTGAAATTGGGACGTACCCGGGTACCTATTTGAAGATGAATACAGCAGCGATTTTCTTTTTCGAAAACTGATGAGCGCGGTCATTCGGCTTTGGCTATCAGGTTCTGCCGGGAAACAGGACGGCGGCGTCAGTACGGCGGCGGCGGGAGGCAGTGTGGAGGCAGCCTCGGCACCGTCTTTAGACGAAAGTCGCAGAAAGCGGGAGACGGACGAGGAGGAGGAGGATTCAGACGGCGAGACGGACGCGACAGCGGTTCACCCTCTCAGTGAAGAGGCTACTAACGGCGCAACCACGTCGTCTAACGCCACCGATCCCTTCGCTCCGTTTTGGAGTGTTCCGCGCGCCTTGTCAAACACCATCAATATACGCGTGGACCTCCAGACCATCTGCTGTGCGTTGGCCACAAGGGTGAGTGCACGAACATATAATTAGAGCGGTCGCAACTCTGGTTTGGGACTCGCAGTACTTAATATTTATGGGCAATATGTTATTATATCGCGGACCAAATGATACACCGGGACGATAATATTTGATAAGTGAATCCAGACAGTCGCTACGTTCTGGTCAAAGTAGGGCATCGGTATGGATTCGTAATCATCGAAAATGACATGATTGTTGCTTATTGGAAATGCGACCAACTGATGACGCTGATATGGCTGTGCGCGATTGATCGTGCGCAGGACGCGGGCATGTCTTCACTGATATCGCGGTGTCTGGGCTCCTCCCTCACGGACCCCTCGGACATCCCAGAGGATTGGCAGTTGCAGGTCGCGACCATGGCCCTCACGCGCGCGGCCATGATAGCAGACAGCTTTTCAAATCATTACGTAAATTCCACGACGCAGTACTTGCAGACGAGCGACATCCTCCTCGCGGTCGGTGGAAAGATCATGAAGGCGTCACTGTGGCCAGAGGGTAGCTAGCCCCCCCCCCCGCCCACCCCCTCATATATTGTTTGTAAACACTCGCGCACGTCGCGATAAATTGCCTTGGGAAAATGGCAATTGCTTGAAAATATGCAGGTTTGTCGCGACATGAATCATGGCGTTATATATATACTACACCGTCAAGTAAAAGGAGAAACGGGTAGTTCATTTTCGTATATCTGCTGTCACGTCTTGACCTGAATCTTGTCGCTGGTTAATAGCTGTGCTTCAAAAATAAATCCACAAACCAGCATCATGAATGGTAAGGATTAAATTAATGATCGATATCCTCCTTTCTGCGGTGTTTTCTGTGTTTCATTTGATATTTGAATAAGATTTGCACACAGAGTAGAATATTGAGGTTTTAGGGTTTGTAAGATTGCAAACTGAAAATGTTCAGATTGCCAACATCTATTTCCAACAAAGTTCACGGAAAACAAAGTGAAATGTGTTTGTACGGTGTAAGAACCACAACAAATGGTGATGGAGATGTGTGCCGACTCGATGCGGACACCAGCGATCTATTGTTTCCTTACTTGTTCCCTTACTTGTTTTCCTACTAGTCTTTCGCTACTTGTTTTCATCGGTGACGTTTACTTATGCGTTGCCTCCAACGTACGATAGATGGCAGCTGTAAACACGCAACGGCGACGGGAGAGACGGGCCGGGGGAAGGAGTTTGACGACAACTGCCGCGGCGATGACGAGGATGAGGATGAGGAAGGGCAGTGCTCTATCTGCATGCGCGACGAGGTGATGGTGAACGTGCAGCTGAGCCCCTGCCGGCACCAGCTATGCATGCAGTGCATGTTTGAGATCGCCTACACCGCCATCGCTGTCGACCTCACCTGCCCTTTTTGCCGCGAGGCGGTGGAGGATGTCGTGCCGACCAAGTCCTCGGATGCTGGGACAACAGAATCGACGACGACGACGACGACCGCGCCTGCCGAGACCGTCGAAGCGACATCCAGCTTCCCTACACTCCCCGAGCTCCCTTCCTTCCCTTCCCCCCTCGAGCTCTCCGCGACGCCGGCCCTGTTGCCTTCCGGCGTTTAAGCCACTCCCACCTCTTCTGTCGCCTAACGCCTAATTCCCACCTATTTTTGCGCGCGGGTCGTTATCTGGCGCCTAACCCATGGAGACCCTTTACTCCGCAAAGATATGTTGTAGTAACTCTAGTACCTTCCCTTTTGGGTCAGCGCCACCAGCCCGCAACTCGGCCCTTGCGTCTGTGCTATGTTTCTGCTGGACGTCAGTTGGGCGGGCTTGTCTGCCTACGGCTTGAATGCCGCCGGTTATTGGACTTGCAGTGTGAGCGTTGGGTTTCGCGGTGTGCTGCGAGTGCGCGGCTGCACTTTTGCGACTGAGTTGTCTGATATTTTTGACGAGACTTTGTAACATTGATTGAGCGTTGTGGATCGTCTCTTCTGCCCACCCCCCGCTCATGCACGTAACTATCGAAGTTAGATTACCTCCCCAGTCCGATTCATATTTGGAAGGAGAACGGCACGCTTTGAATAAACTTTCGACGGATGCAAGGGAAGTACTGTTTGCGGAATGGAGAGAGAGCTCGTTCGGAGAGTCGGAGTGACGCTCGGAGAACGAGCTCGTTCGGAATGATTGCTAGGTGGTTGATAGATTGACTGATGCCGAGCACAAAGCTAGTTTGTGTCTTTGCAGCACTGATATTATTAGTACGTCATTCTGGAGCACGGGTCTTGTCCCCTAAAATTTAATCATATCAAAATATTATGATACGAATGGCCCGTAGGTCTTTCTACCTGTCGTTCTTTATATTTTTGTAATCATGTACAAACTAACCTTATTGCTCTCTCTATGTATTTTTGTAATCATGAAGATAATCCATGGTGGCCCATAGTCGTGAGACTTACTTGTCACACACACACACACACACACACACACACACACACACACACACACACACACACACACACACACACACACACACACACACACAGTTTCTTTTATCTCATTACATTTTTTTGTAATTATGCACACACACCCTATGTGTCTTAGTCTATATTTTTGTAATCACAGAAACAAATCTCTTGTACCCATCGTAGCGATGCGCAGTAGGTAAAGACGTATCCTGATCCTAATAATCCCAATAATTGCTGCGCTGTACACCAAGTCGATATTTTTTCCAAAAGTAGAATATCGCATTTGTAGTAGTACCTAAATCCAATCGAGCTGATGATAGGGGGACACACCCACACACACACACACACACACACACACACACATACACACACACACACACACACACACACACACACACACACACACACACACACACACACACACACACACACACACACACACACAGATTTTAGCAAACTGATATAATAGGTTTTTCTATTTTCATGAAATGCGCTGTCACCACATGCCACACTAGTCTCTCACAAGTCTCTAAGATAGTCATAGCACCGTCCATATTTAAAGGCCAACGCCTCTGAGATTCCAGTGGTAAAGTGGTGCTTACATCATTATTTTTCTAACATATGTCGGGGGACCGTGACTAGAAGGAAAGTTGCGACGGGAGGAGCGGCGACGACCTGGCTAACGAGATGCGACGGCGGGATTGACGAGCGACCACGTGAGTGTGAAAGGTGGGGGTTCTTCTCGGACCGTGACACGCCTACATACAATGATCGGACTCACCGGGTATCGAACCCGCGACCTTCTGCGTATTAGGCGTGCGCTTTACCGGCTCATCGACAAAGGATAGTTGACATATGTGGCCACATACCACATATGTACCAATCTACGACATGAGGTGGATTTTTTCGCTGACGGTCTTTCCTCGCTGATCTCCGGCAAGACCGAACTCACGCGTGAGTAAGATTAGGCCCGTCGCCCCTCTCGACCGCCAATCGGCATAGGCCGTTCGGCATCCCGGTTCGGTGGGAGCAGGCCGTGCGTCGTGAAGGTTGAGCAGTAGTTTCTGTTTGCAATATAGACAAGTGGATTATTTCAAAATCCACCTTTCTTAATTACGAAAATATGTTGTTGCTACTACAGCCTAGGCGGGGGCGGACTGTGGCAATTTCTGCGGTTGATTACAGTTGTTTAACCACCAAGGAACGTTAAACATAGGTGTGTCGATGAACTTCCTTGTTTAGAGCCGGAATTATAGACGGGGAGAAGTTCTAGTCAAGTACTGATTTTCCGCGGGAAACTCGCTTTCCTGCTGATTTCCTACATATACAAGCCCCATGCGAGCTGTCGCCACCGCTCCCGCTAGAGCGATGGCACCCACTCTCACCCTGCCTTCCCGACCCTCTACAACACCCGCCGACTACTCCTCGCGGCCCCACCCGGCTCCATATGCCTCCTAGTCTTAGTCTCAACCAGGTCGAGCTTACTCGACCTTCATCCGTCCAACAACGCATGGATCCGCCGCGTCGCCGGCCGCTCCGGCGAGCCCCAGGCTATCGCCTCACCTCACGGAAACACACAGACACATACACCAGGCATTCCCACCCCAATGCCCAAAATCACACCAAAATTCGCCATGTCTTACCCCGCACATAGAAACAACACTTCCCCGAGGTTTCAGCTCCCGCGGCGACCCTGTTGAATCACGCGCGCTCCCCCCGTTAATATTTTCTCCTCCCGTACTCTCGCCACTTACGAACCACTAGATGGATCCTTCAGCCACCGCTACCGACAAACCCACCCAGATGGATTGCACCGACGAGTTCCCCCCATGAAGCAGCCAACCCCTTGACTCCGGAGAAGGCACCATCACAGCCCCAGCCGGCTACTACGTCGGCCACCGACAGCCAACCCGCTACCCAACCCCCCGCCACATGGTCCTCTATAGTACGCGTTTCCCCTCTCCTTTCACCAACCCATCCATCACTCCTAGCCTATGCCGACTTTTCCAAAAAGGTCCGACATCTCACCAACCCCGACACCCCTTAACTCCTTGCCTATCCCCCCCACGTGGCCGCCATTGGCGAAGTCTTTGGCACCCCCAGCAAAGACCCGGTGGTCCTCAATCTCAGCAAGCTCACTCGACCTAATATTGGCCTCGCCCTATCGATCTCTACAAGCACCACTAAAAAGATTATCGAGGAGGCCATCAAGCGTTGGGGCGTCAAGCTCTAACCCGAAAACGTCAACATTTGTTCTAAGCCCACTCCCCTAGCACCCAAAACCCCGAACAGGTGACGCAACTTCCATCCCCTTACTACCGGCACAATCCGAATTCGCCTCAACCGCCGGGAAGTCGCAAAGGAGCTCCTACATTGGAAAAACCATTCCCACGATCACACTGGAGTCCTCACCGACCACGAAGGCAGCCCTTGCGAAACCTCTATCCGAGGGGCTCCTCACATGAACGACGCCAAAAAGGGCGGGCACCGCCCTAGGACTGCGGGGACTCAACAACTATTAACCCAAAGAAAACTATCAACCCAAAGAACTCCTTCTTTCCGCCCTCGCCTATCCATGGGACGACGGCTACCCACAACTCCTTGACGTCGAAAAGACGATGTACGCATCCAATGACGCGGCATGAATGGAGTACGAAGCCACGGACACTCCTCCCCACCCACGCCCAATCGTCTAACCCCCCCCCCCTACTCGCGGCACCCTTCTCCATGCACTCGAGCTAAGGGACATCTACAAGCCGCACCGACCCAGCCTAATGACTAGTATAGAGCTCGTTTCAGCACAATGCGCACACTATCGGATTGGCGCACTCGAGGACACCCTCTTGCCCCTACTTGTGGGGGACAAGGTCGCCCATTTCACCGTTGGAGGCCTTGCCCCCCTACACAGCATACATACCGACTACAATCCTAACGTTCTCCGAAAGTTCTACCGTTGGGGCCTCGAATACAGTATTGTGGAAAAGTTGGACTTGTCAAACTATATCCTACCCCCGGCCCAGAAGATGGCCACTGCGGTCGTCGACTCTATCAACTACCACCGAGATACCCCTCGCTGCCGAAGTTGCCCCAACACCCTCCACACCTCCCTGACACCGGCGGGTTTATACGTATCTAATTATCAGAAAGAGGCAGAGCTTACTACTAACGGACCGGACGGGGTCGGAGCCATCTCTATGAGCGAAGCGGACACTACCTTCAAGGACACTCGCAAAATTGTCCTTATCCTCACCTCCCCTCTCTCCCTCCTCTATGCCGCCACCCTAAACAATAACACCATCCACCTTACGTCCTACCTGATCAACCCATGGCTGTTATGTATCTACCGCGCCGTGAAACCCTCTCTAGAGGCAAGAGAAATCCTACCACCCAAGCCTATTCCCCACACCTGTGCAAAACTCCACCACATCGCTTACCCGACTACTCCCGTTAATGATGCTACGTGGGCCACTAGCGGCCTTCCGCCCCACAAGATAACAAGGCCTACTCATCACAACCATATCGCGGACCGGCACAAAATTACTTTTGACTCGGTAACCCTCCACGCGCACGGCTCGAGCCTTCTCGGGGGCTCGGCCAAAATATACACACACGTCGACTGCTCGTCCTATCTGGCGCGAGCCATAGACAAGCTCGTGCGTCTAAAATCCCTTACCCACCCCTGCCAAGAGATGAACATGTTGACAACACGACCCAACCCGACGATCATGCTTGGGTCGGTGACACGACCGACTAGCCCGATGCTTACACTCTTCCTATAAAGTCCGTTACTAATGAAATAGGGCCTTTCGCGCAAGGGAGGGGGGGTGTTTATTATGTAGGGTTTCTAGGGTTTAAGTGTACTTTAGGTCGTTGAAAAGGCGGACCGAAACTTGTGTTGACAATGAAGTAATAGGGAAAACGGGGCACATATGGGGCCCGTCACGGCTACGATCTGACGTTTTAGGGTTTGCGGCCCAACCCCGATTTCGGGGCATGATACCCTAATTCGGGTGCCCCGGAATTTGGATTTTCCACACTTTGGCTGGTGAATACTCCCAAAATCGGCGACACAACATGCGGTTTTTTAACCCAACATGTTGTTCGCAAACATGGAAGCACATGAGTGTGATACCAGGTGTCGTGAAGATGCTTGACGTGGGTGGGATTGGGGCCGGAAAACCACAGCTCGGGAGGCTTAAAAAAGCCTGACTTTGCCGTACGGTGTCCAATTGAAGTAAACTCAATTGCAAATGGAAGCCCTTCCCCCGAACAATATTAGATTATGCTTTTTCTTCCGCCTACCGGCTTCTTTTGTCGTCAAATCCGCCGTCCGATGTCTTTCAAGCCCTCGTACAGCCAACTAAAGTTTTTAGGGTTTCAAAATCTATCGCATTCGCGCGGGGCTAGCAAACCATGGACAGGTGGTACTTGCACAATCGCTTCGCTAATACGCTCAAAAATCAGCGCTCTTGATTTCATCTATTCACGGCGATGCCCATTCCATGCCTTATGATGGCATGGCGCCGTGCTATTTGCCGTATGCCAAATAAAATCCCCTGTTTTAGGGTACTTTGAAAGCTACCCGCCATCTTTCACGCCCGGCGATGCGCAAACTTCAAAGGCCAGCGATCCGCGCGCTAGGGTCCTTACACTCCAAGTCAACCGCCCCCCGAACCCAATAAGTCCCTAGCGCGTGCTCCTTGGTTTTATTTTCGGGCACTTGTCAAGAAAGCCTAGTGCACACGACATGCCATTCTCGGTGTCGCCGCTCTGTAGACGGCCGGGCGGAACACACTCGACGGACACTCGTGCAATTGCGCAAATATGCTAAGAACCCAGTGTCGAGTAGTCTCCCGGCTTGTCGTGACACTACGTGTACCGAGCCACGCATAGAGGCGTGCATAACTTGCACATGCACGAACTTCGGCCCGCAAAATATGGGCCGCAAATCCAATGTGTGTGCCCACAGTAATTGGGCGTGAAGATAGAGGTGTCCACGTCGGTGAACAACGCGCCGTGGAGTGTTGTTCGAAAATCAGTATTCTATCCCCCAATTGAGTTGCACCATTCTACCCCGCAATGGCCGTCGCGGCAGTGTGTGGCGGGTAATTAAATGCGTGCCGCTAGCTAGTAACGGACTTCATGGGAAGAGTGCATATATTATTCATCAAGCAGCGGTGTCGTCATTCGAAGCTACCTTATTACTGACACTATATCAAATTGACAGTGCCTTGCAGGTGTGGACGGAATGTGTGAACTAGACCATTGATGGTGTGAAGTCCTATCTTAACGCAGTGAGAGACCGCGACGACTCATTAGTTTTGTGTCGCTTAATAATTTCACAACGCACCGCGGAAGGACTCGCTATTCCGTTCAACACGCGAAGCGCAGGATCGAGCCGCAGTGTAATGTCGCCCTGTGGATGCTTCGCTGTATATTCAGGCACCAGGATTTACGTGCACACACTTCATTTAAGTAATTCCGTCTTGGTTTTCGTCAGTGATGACGATGAGTCCGTTGCGATGAAGTACTTGGAGGGCGATAGTAGCAGGTTCGGCATATTTACATACGGATTACAGGGCAGCGCTATATATGAATAAGGTACAGCACAGGTTTTCTTACTGCCTATCTCGTATGACAGTCAACGATGTCTGCTGAACGAAAGGTAAGAGCTAGATTCTACGGCTGTTTGTCCACAGCCATCGTCCCCCCCCTCACTTCCAGAACTGCTTGTCTAGTCGAATGAAGGCGTACTCGACGCAGACGTCCTGTGGCGACATGGGGAACTGGATGTTTGCCTCTTTGTGGAAAATGGCGTACCCCGCGTTCCGGAAGGCCTGAAGTAGACGGTGCACCTTGGCCGGACTGTTTTTGTGCACCTCTATCTGCACCTGCTGAATGTTCAGCTTGCCGAACGTTCCGTCGTCCAGTAAAGGCGGAAGTGACTCAAACTCGGCGCCCTCCACGTCGATCTTGAACACGTGTATCTGTCGGTCCCAGTGCCCGAGTGCCGATACGATCTCTGGCAAGGACTTTAGAGGCGAATCCGTGGTGGAGATACTGAGCCGCGGTCCCGGCGGCTTGATGCCCCAGGGATGGAAGTTAACATTGGCGGGCTTGCAGGAGGGGTTTGGGCCGATGGTGTGGTCAAAGGTGTGAATCTCGCAGTGCGGGCCGATCTCAGCTGTGGTGCGCTCCTCGAAATCCCATTTGTTGGAAGAGCCGAACGAGTAGACAAGGCAATCCTGCACTGACTGCCACGAAAAGGAAGGTCGAGTATCAGGGACGCGATCTCAATGACACCCACTTATCATTCGTAAATAGCACTAGAATTTAATTCCTAATGCTATATCAATATCGCCCAAACAAACTTTATGGTGGCCTTCATTCTCCTACATTATTCTAACGGACTTGTTGCGGGTTCGGAATCCGGCAGGCATGGTATTCTGCGTCGGTGGTTGGACTCGACAGAACACAAACCTAATCAAGTTCACATTTGTTCAAACACATGAACAGGGAAATAGCATGAAGGTTCTCTGCTACTCATCGCCGCACGCAAATGGCGGGAATTCCTCGAATTGCACAACCCGATATATTGATCTTCGTATTTAGTTTATATAGTAAACCTTTAAGGTATCAGAGAAACAGTTATTGACACCTTGACCGGTTACATGTTAACCGGTTACATGTTACGGCGAACGGCGTAAATTCCCCATGCAGGGATGAAGAATCGGTTATGTTTCACAATGCAGTCTCAGCTGGAACTGGTCGCTAGGAACTTGGTCGTTGGTGCATTTCCCTGATTCTAGCAGTTCCGGGGAGAGTCGCGTCTATACTCGGTCGCAACTGCTAGAGCTGTATTTCCCTCTATCGACTGAAGGTGATCAACAAAACTATATATAGCCCTTCCGCAAAATTGTCAATGCAATCAGCATGCTTGCTCTGTGGCAATCAACCAATGTGGATCTCGTGTGTAATGCCAAATCCTTAAAATAGCTGACAGATACAGAGAATACGCACTCACCTGCAATTTGTGCGGGTCGCACAGCCACTTGCCGCCGTCGCCAGGATCGCCGATCCGGCTCTCGTAGCTGCAACTGAAGTCGGGCTCCCAATTCTCCTGATAAAATGCTGCCATACCAACTGGGCTGGTGCGTTGCTGGTGCTTCGCCTGCTGCCTCGCGATATTCTTTCGGACCTGCCAAGAAACGTCGTCATCGCAGAAAAAGCCGCGACTTTCCCTCATCGAAATCAATGACGGCGACGCAGACGCGCACGACACGGGAGACTGGCTTCCCTGTATCAGGCGCAGTCTATCCGTACGATACGGCGAGTCTTCCCTTCCGGCTAGGGATGTGCAGGGCACGCTGGAAGCTATCGGCTGATGCGCCACCGGACGCCGAACAACTGCCGCGGAAGACGACCTCTGGTTCGCGAGCTCAATCGGCATTTTCCCCTGTTGCCGACGTTGCACTCGACTGGTGTTTGGCAGCTAACAAAACGTGGTGACATTATGTCAGTGGAACTGAGAGCGATGATGGGTACCTTACGAGTTTCAGTAAAAACTTGCTTTGACACTGCGACGCCATAAATTGTGCGATTATGTACGTGTGTCACCGATAGGCGTGTCTGCTGTTGCGCTGCGGCATTTGGTGGGCTTACTCACCACAGTACACGTAGAATAGATAAAAAACATCTGGATGGCTGACATTATAATGGACCTGGTTGATGAAACGACGGCCTTCGAAAACACCAAACCAACACATATCCGCGTCCGCCCCTTTCTCACTCCGAAACAGTTTGCATGTGCATTAAGACTGGGACGTCCAAGGATTATCACCCATGCCGCCGAATGTCTGCATATAAAGTATTCAGAAGTATGATTGAAACGTTGCTATAAACATGCAAACGCACTCATGATGGCAAGTCAATTAAGAAAACATTGGTAATCGACCTCGCTAAATATTCATTCCAAGCGCTTCCGAATTCCGGTAGTAATTTATTTAATTTTACGATATGCACTATGGTAACTGCATATCCCAAATCTTATTTTTCCGGTGCCGATGGTGTCATATCAATGCATATTATGATGGTTGATATTCAAGGTTGTTGCTTGACGACAAATGATAAAACTGCTTTCTCTTGTAAGAAATTTTTTAGAGTTACAAATGATAAAACATTCGTTTGCGCCCCCGGTATATGGGACTGGCAGGTAAGCCCGTTCTCCCTACAGTTCTCCATACGACTGGTCACAAACAATGAGAGAGAGAGAGAGAGAGAGAGAGAGAGAGAGAGAGAGAGAGAGAGAGAGAGAGAGAGAGAGAGAGAGCGAGAGAGAGAGAGAGAGAGAGAGAGAGAGAGAGAGAGAGAGAGAGAGAGAGAGAGAGAGAGAGAGAGAGAGAGAGAGAGAGAGAGAGAGAGAGAGAGAGAGAGAGAGAGAGAGAGCGTGAGAGAGAGAGAGAGAGAGCGTGAGAGAGCGAGAGAGAGAGAGAGAGAGAGAGAGAGAGAGAGAGAGAGAGAGAGAGAGAGAGAGAGAGAGAGAGAGAGAGAGAGAGAGAGAGGGGCTCAGTGGAGACCTTGCTGTCATGAGACCTTTGCTTATTAGACAATGACGCAGGTTGCAGCACTCCAACTCGAATCACGCCAGCGCCACCAGCACTGACCAACTACTCTGTATGGCCTACGCTCTTACCGTTCGCGTGACTACCACAAACACGCGCGAGAGGTAAATAGTAAATACGTCCAAAAAAATCATCAGCAGCTGACTCTACATGGCCCACGAGATACCGCAAGCACGCTCGACTCCCATTGCTTTATTTCCTGGCGCCATAGCTCGACGTCTACGTTATGCCGCGGTTTCTGTCCAATATGTCTATTTTTTCTCACTCCCCCGCCACGCTGGCATCAGTCTTTCGACGCCTGAAGGAGTAATATGTAGGGATTGGGGTTTCGTAGGGTTGCCAGCAACTGCCAGCTGGCGACTGATGATTTCGACGGAACTTATTCTGAGTTCGGTCTGTCTCCCTCT
>JAPMLY010003166.1:0-28032 GCA_026401115.1 Tetraselmis chui | reverse complement strand
CACATACAAACACACACACACACACACACACACACACACACACACACACACACACACACACACACACACACACACACATTACTGAAGCACACATGCACATGCACACACATGTATGCGTACAGACTTTGACAAACATACCCACACATAAGTACACATATGCACACACACACAGACACACACATGTACATATATTCTGACAAACACACACACACACATGTATACATATATTCTGACACATACACATACACACACATGTATATATATTCTGACACATGCACATATACACACACGCATGTACACATATTCTGACACATACACATGTACACACACACACACACACACACATGTATACATGTATTCTGACACATGCACATATACACACACATGTATACATATATTCTGACACATGCACATATACACACACATGTACGCGCACATAATCTGACAGACATACCCCCACCCCCCCCACACACAATTTAGCTACTAAATTTAGCAGGATATCATATAATTAATGCTGAACATGAATAGTAATGCGGGGCTGTTCGCCGCCCCCCATGCTTGAGCCCTGCCGCAGTCTTCTTAGTCTTTGTGATTCTGCTTTTTGGTCCGGACGTCCACTCCGGCTTCTTTCCGTCGTTTTATTATGAGGGATATATTCGCAAGGGACCCCTGAAGCGCGTTTCAGTTCTCCTTGATTCGGTAACCCTGATTATCATATTTTATTGTAAGCACTTGACTATGATATTATCCTTTATTTTAATTACAAAGGAAAGCAGTGGGGACCACCAAGACAAAAACGCTGACAGCAGGGAACCTAAGCACGCTGAGCAGAGAAACAGCAAGCAACAGCACTAGCACAGCCCCCCACTGCGCAGCATCACGGAGATAGGAACTAAAGGTGCGGTGATTGCCCAGAGTGCCCTCACGATAGAATATTCAATAAATATAATGAACAAATTAACATCGCGGTTTATTCCTATTATATTTTTCCTCTTTTATTCTTCTTTTTGCTTGGTAGCCTTTACTGCTTTTTCTTGTAAGAAATCTATTATTCCTATTATATACCGATGATGTCCGCGGAAGTGCCGAGTGGCATGGCAGGTGTCGAGAGTAGAGGCACCAGATGGATGTTATGATCATGGCTCCCCGGTGGGTGACGTGTTTTGGTCGACACGCCTACCGTTTGTCCTGCCTAAATAATGCTGATTGCCTTGTTACCCCGTATCCCCCCCCCGCTGTCATTTTGCCTTGCTGGTTTCCACTTTTTTATTTGGCTAGCCCGAATTCGAAATCCTGTTAATCTTTATCGACCTCGAAGAATCTAGATTGAATGAGTTTAATGAATAAGTTCCTATCTCTGGGTTCCTATCTCCGTGACGCTTTTCAGGAGGGCAGTGCTGACGCTGGGGCATGCCTTCCTGTTCCTCGGGCTTAGGTTTTTTCCTCTTTTCTTCTTTTTGCTTGGTGGCCTCCACTGCTTTTTCTTGTAAGAAATTTTCATTAGTTTAATGAATTAGTTAAATCTTTATCGATTTTTCAAGTCTAACTCGGCGCTTTGGTAGCTCTGGCAACATACCACTTATTATGGGTGACAATTTGAGATGTGGTAACACAAAAAGCGGAATGAGTGCTGGCGGAAACTGGAAACCAGCGGGAAAGGGGGAAACAAATAACGGGGTTCGAGCAAGCGAGCATACCGCTCATTCGGTAATCCCGCCGCCGCCCTTGTGACTCATGATGCGCGTATCAGCATTCATATGTGCGTATCAGCAACGACAGATGTATAAATACAAGGAACGGGCCTAAGCATACCGCTTCGGTAATCCCGCTGCCGCTCTTATTAGTAATGGGCGCATCAGTAACGATGTATGATTATACGAGTGGCCCGTAGTAGTTCTTTGCGGCCGTCGTTCTGTGTATTTTTTTAATCATTCACACACATACCGTATGTCTCTCACTGCGTATTTTTGTAATCGGTAAGATAATCCATGGAGGTTCAGAGTCGCGATACTCATTTTTCACACACACACACACACACAGACACACACACACATACACACACACACACTCTTTTCTCTCATGTATTTTTTGAAATTATGTACACACACCTTGTGTGTCTCCATCAGTATTTTTGTAATCATAAAAATAATACTCCTATACCCATGTTAGAGATGCGCAGTAGTTAAAGACGCATCGCTCCAAATCCCAATCCCAATAAGTGCCTGTACCCCAAGTCGAGCTTTTTCCAAAAACAAATTATCACATTTGTAATACCAAATCCAATCGAGCTGATGATAAGCGGACACACAAATTCTAGCAAATTCAAAAAGTGGCGATTCGCATTATTTCCGGTGCTATTCCGTGATCATGTTGTCCATTTTGTTTTTCATGTAATCCATTTCATTATATATTAATCGAATGCGCTATACATTGCGCTTTAATACATACGTACAGGCAAGGTACCCGTACCCATGTATATTGCTCGCGCATGATGTAGTTTTGTGAATGCGGCATCTACGTTTTATGACTTGATTACATTATATTTTGTCAATAGGTCAGCTTTCTATTTGCGCGGGGTGTCATGTCCGCTAGCCAGCCGCACTCACTCCCCACCCACCCGCAATGACGCTCCTTCCCAATATCGAAGGATAGCATGTTCGCGGAGACACTGCAATGGCATTAGAGATGAGGGGGCAGTGACGTGCACGCATTACTCTTTGCAAATACTTCCATTTGCCTCGTATTCGTACTTTCATGCAGTGGCCACACTCATCACGTGATGATTTTTGGTCATACCCCTTTGACATTGAGCTGATGCATATACTGTGTTACAAAACACGAATGACACATTTCGAAGGCGAGGATATCACATACGTGTGAACCTTGTATGATCCCACCGACCTCCTCCTGCCTGCACTAGCACGCACAAGTGCCAGCAATGGATCCTCTGTGAAAGTAAATCACCCGGCTATGTCATGCCGGCCATACATCACACACACACACACACACACACACACACACACACACACACACACACACACACACACACACACACACACACACACACACGCACACACACACGCACACACACACACACGCACATAATGTCATTCTGTGTAGTTACGTCCGTGATGGCAAGAGCTGCAACTAGTGTGTTTTATTGCTTGTATGTACGCATCTGACTGGTGCTATTGCAGGCCTTGGGCAACATGGATTGAGATGTTGGTTGTTTATGAGCTGCCAAATCTTATTTGTATGTGTTTCGTGTTTTCACGTCCTACGGTGGCAGGTAGTTGGTGGCGTAAGGAGTTTGTCCCAGCTGGATCCCGGATGCCTTTACCGGTGTGTAGTCAGCCGCGATGTCCATCGCGCTGATAGGGGGTGCATGCGTAAACTGCGCATTGTGACTGTAAATCAGAGACGTGAGGTGCGCTTCCTGGCGTCTGCGCTCCATCATTCTGCATAACTGCATAAAGATACAATCGGAGGAGGGGGCGTGCTCCTCCTCATCGTCCTCCATGACGACGGGTGGCACGACGGGAGGGCGCGCAGCAGCCGTCAACATCAACGGAAACTATCGAGGTAATATGTTGTGTCCCATATCCTGCGAACAACCCCTCATCATGACTCTCTGACACCATACGTCCCTCCAGCGCATCTTGAATTGGCACTCAGAACCGCAGCAAGGTAGGGGCATCACATACTATCGCAATGCTCAGATTAGCAATATTTTTCCAGCTATCGATTTTTCATCTCCTGCAAAACGAATGCCACGTTCTCATGTGCATCCCAGGGAACCAGCCGCGGCTGAAACCGATAAGCCACAGAGTTGACAAAGTTGCCTGTGTGATCGTCATTATTCCAACTGAAAGTGATTGCACGGGAGGAGAGAAGGTGAGTTGCACAGCCATTGAAAATTTACAGTGTATGTATCTTACCCGTATCTACTGCCGGGGATGTTGGAGCCACAACTCTGCTCTCTCACTTCCGTTTCCGTCAGCATTATTCGAACTTATAATCTCCATCTGCTTTTTATGGTGTGTGGGTGGGCAATCATCATTTGACGCCATTCTTGATTGCGAGTGATGCCACCATCTGAGATGTTCATGTCGCAGGTTTAAGACTCTCTCCAGGGGCCAGGGGTGAGTTGCCACAACTGGTGACGACCTCGTTGAGAATTACCCCTCCATGGATATGACATATGGCGACGCAGTGGAGACGAGGTTAAGCACGCGCGGAGGCGAGGGCAGGGATCACGGTAGTGCGGGAGGACGCACGAGAAACGGAAATCGGGCTTGTTATTTACGCTGTTAACAGCTGAACGTGGCGACGTCACAGCTGAGGCCACACGACGGGTTTGTATGGGGAGGAGCATTTTGCCAGATACTCCTTGAATTATTCGGTACCCGTTTCTCGCGACAAGACTGCATTCATTTGCAGCGCGCTGCCGCACTGCACAGGACGGGTCGCGGTCACCTGTACTGAGTGTGTGGAGCCTGAGTTCGGCGTATGGGTCTGCCGCTCGATAGGATATGTAATTGCCCGATGCGGAAGCAGTATTCGCGGAGGGGCACTGAAAAATCACGTGCATAAAACATGTTGCAGCTGCTGGGATTCGGGAGCGAGCGGATGGTGGCGGGGAAACTCTCTTCGTCTCACAGGGTTGGATGGCTCACGAAGGTAAGTGAACGGGAGCATATCTATTTGCGTTTGCATCAGCTAACGCCAATATGACGAGCTAAGACAGTTGCAAGTACAGTTGGATATCACGGGGCGCTAGACACCTAAATAGAAAAACTCCTGCAGGCCTGGCGCTGGTGGCTGAAGTACCCAGGCAGGCCGCACGCACGATATGATACAACACTCAATTGCCGGTTGCTGAGGCGAGGAAAACAGTGAACGAAACTATAATAATCCGAACTAATTCGGGTCTACATATATCCGCGGTCGATCTTCCGTCGGCGCGGGAGACTCTCGAAGTCTCTACTCTCTAGAGTCCAAGGACAAGCAGACGACAAGCGCGACGGAGTTTAGAGGCTCCGCAGCTTTCGCACGTCCGTCATCTCCCGTACCGTCTTGAGCATAGCTTCGGTGTTAGATGACGACGTGGGTTGGCGCGGGGCGCAGCGGGTCTGCAGGCCAACCTGTCCAGATGGCTCGGGGAATTCGAGTTTCCTGGCGGCTCGAGCGAAAGCTTGGCTGCGGACAACGTCAGACATCAATTCTCGCGACGCGTCGATGGGTGAGAGACTTTGCTGTGGACTTCCGAAGTCCAGAACCCGGGCCGCCTTTGCGAAGCCGTTGCGTCCCTGAGAAGTAACAAAAAACAGAGAATTGTCAATACGCAAGGAGATAAATAGCAGGTGCAGGTGCCTACCACAATGGTAGCCCCAGGGGATTCACGGTGGGGTGACGATGAGTCGGGAAAGGGCGCAAAGTACACGGATTAAGAAATATCAAGATGGCGAGCTCTCACCTGCTCATCCGACGAGGCGAACACGTGTCTAGGCCGCACACGGCAGCAACGCGGAGCAGGGGGAGGTGTCCACGATGTTCTTTCCGCGACGCACGCGCGCGAAGGCGTCTCTGAACGCGGCAGACCAGCGGCAGCTCGTTGCGTCTCCAACTCGAAATTACTCGACGTCGGCATGCAACTACCGTGGGGGGCCGCGGCGAGTGAGGTTTCGTCGCAATCCCGGAACAGATGCGGCATGGCTGACATTTTGCAACGGACAGCTGAGAATACACAAAATAATGTGTAGCTGAAGCAGATATGTAAGAATACCGAGCGACTAGGCTTGCGAACTGCCAGCGGACGGCACGAGCTTTATGTGGGCACGAAAGGCTAAGTGAAGATCCCGACGATGTTTGTTTGAGATACCCTCGCGATGTTTTTTTGTTTCAGATACCCTCGCGTGACGTTGCAGCTCGATATGTATCATGTGCGCCGGACCCCTGACGTGAAAGATTGATTATGTACTACTAAAGCGACAGGTGAAGCCCATCATCATCAGGATAAATACGCTTGCCGCCACCTTTTATGTGCAAAGTACTGCTAAAAGCGGGTCTGATGCCGAACTTTTTCCGCGCCAGTCACGTTGTACATCGAAAACCACTGCAGACTACTGTCTCCACTCGCATTGTAGCAATCCGTAATTATCGTTTTACTACCCATATGCACGGTTACATCGCCTGGTTTGGTGCGAGTACGGGGCGGCCTGGGGTCTGGTACAGGTGTGGCGGTCGCAACTACAGGTACAAATGCGCCAGGTCACGCATGCCGAGCCAGCGAGGACGTCTGGCGTCACTGAACATCGATGGTACGATAATAAGTATCTATAAAAAGAGCGCGGTAAAACGCGGGAACGTACCAAAAAGGTACACGGAAAGTACTTGTTGGCATTTATATTTGAAAGTAGATATTATTAATAACAGCAAATTCCATTCATTATACATGTATTGTTGATTCTATTGACATTCCTCTTCTTCTTATTTTTTCTCTTTTTGTTCTTCTTGTAACCAATTTGATATCTTTTCTTCTTTTTGCTTGGTGGCCTCCACTGCTTTTTTGGTCATATTGAAATTATAGAGGTTTAAATTACACTGGGGGCGAGAATAGTCGGGCGTTGCCACGACGTTACAAATTCTAACCGCTAGAGTACGCATGACACTGTTGGTAAAACACAGACATGCGTTACCCCTATATGACGCGCCGACACACATAGGTCGTCCACCTTCTGCCTTTGCGCGAGCACAGCTCACGCAACGGCATCTAGACTCTAGCAGTCTAGTAAGGTGACTGATCTCTACTAGCACACGGTGTAGCTACTATCGAAAACATTCACAGGGCAACTATGGCAGACAATCTACCAGAACACATGTACCCAACGGGGGACGACAACGGGGACATCCGAGCGCCACCATGTGCAGCGCAGTTTGAAAACTTGTATAATCTTGTTAACCAGCTGCTCCTGAAGGTAGACGGCGACCAGACGAAACCGCCAGCCCCTACCAAGCAGCATAACATTCCGCCAGTACATGCCGACGCAGTCTCTGAGGGTGGGAGCGTGGACGAGTACGCCACGCCTGTATCTGCACATTCGACCAAGCCCGCGTACATCGACCCGCGCGATTGGATCGACTTACTCCCACGAGCGTTCAACGACAATTTACCGCATGTCAACGCTTCTACACCGGGCATGTGGACGCCTCGACACGACGAGACTGACAGGTTCCTAACCGAGGAGAAACGAATTTCCTCACGAGACGAGTATCGACACCTAGCGTGCTATGGCGTTTACTCTGCGGCCGCGGACGCGGCGCTCGAAACAGCTCTGGCAACGATTCGTTCGACAACCGCTACCGAAGCGGAACGAGCGCACGCCTGGGATATTACAGACGCGGCCGTTCGGACACACAAGACTGTCACGCAAGCCGTCGAGTCGCGACTTACCTACGTTCGACGATTCGAAGGCAAGAAGGCCCTTACCGGAGAGGAGCGAGTCGCCGAATGCCTCGTCTACTCCAGATTCTTCGACACACAGGCTGCCGACCGCAGCACCAACGGCGTCGACGGCCTCCTCGCGGCACTGGAAGACAAACGCCTCGAAGTTAGTCTCCACGCGGCCGCAAAAGCTCAAGCCGCTCAAACCTTTAAGCAGTCGACGCCCGGCAGGGGCGACGGAGGCAACCCCGACAGACCTACCGCGAGGCCGGACAAGAACCTCAAAGACAAGGAAATCAGGGACAAGGAAAAATGAGAGAAGCGCGACAAGGACAAGACTCGCCAAAACAAGAAGCCCGAGCCCGAGGCAGAGGGCTGATGGTGTGCACCGCCGCGCCGATTCCTGCAACCCAGCCTCCGACTACATGCGACATCGCGTGCGACGGAGCTGGCGCGAGTGGGAGAAAATCGGCGCGAGCGTGCAAACCCTACAGTGGATCCGGGAGGGCGTATCGATACCGTTCAAAAACAACCGCCCACCCCCACGATTCAACCAAGGAGTGTCGTTACTCGACGCTACCCCTGCCCAACTAGAATTCGTCGAACGCGAATTAGCGCGCTTTGTACAGGCCGGCGCTTGGGAACCTTCGACCTGCAGCGACTACGTCTCCAGACTATTCCAAGTCCCAAAGCCGGGCGTCAACCAGTGGCGATTAATCTGCGACCTACGACCACTCAACAAGTATTGCGTGCGAAAACGACTCAAGACGGAGACCCTACTCGGGGTAAGGCACCTCACCCGCAAGGGGGACTATATGTTCAGCTTCGACCTACAAGACGGATTCTACGCACTGGGCATCAACCCAGCGCACCGAAACTACTTCACCGTCAACGTCCGAGGCCAACTCTACAGGCCAGCCGGGCTACCTATGGGTTGGTCCCTATCCCCGTTTTATTTCTGCAAGATGACGCTTGCCTTCGTAAATTTCCTGCGCAACCCGGACCCCGAAGCACCTACCCCACCGACGAACAGCAGCTCGAAGACCTACCTCAGACGAACGCGGTGGCGAGGCGCCCGAATACTACCCTACGTCGACGACTTTCTACTCTTCGCGTCTACAGAGGCGGAAGCGCTTACCTTACGCCACCGCCTGTCACAGCTGCTCGACCGGCTCGGTCTCCTCCGACACCCCACCAAGGGTTTCGGGACACCAACGCAAGTCGGGCACCATCTGGGTATCGACATCGACACAGCGTCAGGCTACTTCTACGCGCCGGAGCAAAAACTCAACAAGATTGCTCAACAGGCCAGACACCTCATCGGCAGAGCTACACGGAACGCGCGCTGGTTACCCGTCAAAGACCTGCAGTCACTCGCAGGTCAGGCCCAGTACCTTTTCTTGGCAATTCCGGCGGCCAGGTTCTTCCTCCGCGAACTTCACTCCGTCGTCGGCGAGAAGTGGGGTGGCCTCGTCCGGCTCACCCCCCAGCTACGTCGCGACCTACAATGGTGGACAGAGGTGCCCAGTCAGTCCAACGGCAAGCCCATCCACAAACCCGTGGAAACAGCATATCTACACACGGACAGCTCCGGGTATGGTTGGGGCGCGGTCCTAAACGAGCAAGTCGAGGCTCGAGGATTCTGGAGCAAGGAGGACGAACAACAACACATTACCTGGAAGGAGCTGAAGGCCGTCCGTCACGCTGTCGAGAGTTTCCTACCACAACTGGCAGGCCGCAACGTCCTCCTGCACGAGGACAACCAAGCAGTATGTTACATTCTGACTGGCCTGACCTCACGGTCGCCAGTTATGATGGACGAACTCCGACGACTATGGTGCCTACTCGATACGAACTCTATCACGATCAGGGCCCGCTACATCATGTCAGCGGCCAGCGTGTGGGCCGACAGGCTCAGTCGACATCTAGACAGCGACGACTGGCGACTAGACCCGGTATTGTTCGCAGAACTCGATGCGAGGTTCGGAAAGCATTCGATCGACCGCTTCGCCTCGGCCCTCAACACCCTACTACCCCGGTACAACGCTGGCTGGAAGGACCCCACGTGCGAGGCTGTGGACGCCATACACCTCTCAGACAACGATTGGCGCAAGGAGAACAATTGGTGCAACCCACCCTGGCCCCTCCTACCCAACCTCGTCCAAAAACTTCGACAAAGCGGAGCAGCAGCTACCGTAGTCGCCCCGCGCTGGACAGGCAAAGTCTGGCACCAGGCGCTTACCGAGCTGGCTTCCGAGGAAATCATCATCACGCCACGCCAAAACTTGTTCCAACCCGGACGGCGGGCGCTACGCGGTACAACAGGCAGTCCACACTGGCATGTGACAGTATTCCGCGTTCCCTTCCGGCGTGGCTCTATCTGAGGCGAGGGGCGGTCAGTGCTACGTTAGCACTATTTCCGGGAGTACACAACGCGCCAAGAATCCCGCACCACCAGCCCGGCCGCAAAGCACAGCCTAAGTACCGAGTTACCGTCACAGCCACCACCAACCCGTGGATCGAGACGATGAAACCGTACATGACCAAAATTCTCGGTGCTGACGCACTGGGCACCAAGACCTTGGCTCTCCTCGCCGCAGCATGGGCCCCTAGCACGGCAGCAACGTACGGCAGTACTATACGCCGCTACTTCGATTTCTGTACGGTGCAACGACTCGCGCCGCTGGCGGCCACGCCGGCACACATGGCACGCTACGTCGCATGGCTAGGTCAACTAGGTACTATCAAGGCCTCAAGTCTCTAGCCGTACCTCTCAGCGGTCAACGGTTTCTTCAAGGACCACGGCCTCGAAGCAATTGCCCTCGGAGATCTGGTCGCGAAAGTGAGAAAAGGCTTAGCGGCCTCTCAAGTCGCGATTGACGACACGCCGGTACGGGTCCACCTGCCCGCCTCTATCATCGTAAAAGCCCTACGCATGGCTCAAGCCCTACGACTCCAACTCACGGCGGCCACGTCGCGTGAATTGCTCCAAGCCAGCCCAGCACGCGAACAAGTACGTTTACTACGGGCATGCACTACGGTGGTACTACTCTACTTATTCTTCAGTAGAGGGGGCGCAGGCATAGGCTGCTTAACTAGGACCTCGTCGCCTCCGAGGCAGACGGACTACGCTTGTACCACCGTACACGGAAGGGACAACGCGAAGTGTCAGCAGAGCGCAAACTACTATGTCACCTACCGCCTACAGTACACAGCGAGGTAGTTCAAATGTTATTGTTCTTCGACGCTATCCGACACACGCTCTCGGACGGAAAATACCCGACAGCGCGGTGGGCGATTAGCACCTCCGAACGACACGACAGATGGACAGCCAACACGCTCACGGGATGGCTCTCCGAAGTCACGATGGCACTGCAAGAACGACCCCCGGAGGGTTACAGCTGGACATCACACTCCCTCCGAAAAGGGGCTGCGACAGCCGCCTACAGCATCGGAGTTACGCTACAGAAGATCAAACACTTCGGTGGCTGGTCAACGGAGTCCAGCGTCGTCCTCGACTACATCGACCCGACCGCCCTTGCAGGACGGTCAGAGTGGTTCCTCTTCGGCTGGCTCACACCATGGGGTGGCCAACCAACGACGAACAACCCGCCCAATGGCGACAACATGGCAAACGGAGCCTCCCCCTGCTTTGTAAATGGTCATATTGAAATTATAGAGGTTTAAATTACACTGGGGGCGAGAATAGTCGGGCGTTGCCACGACGTTACAAATTCTAACCGCTAGAGTACGCATGATACTGTTGGTAAAACACAGACATGCGTTACCCCTATATGACGCGCCGACACACATAGGTCGTCCACCTTCTGCCTTTGCGCGAGCACAGCTCACGCAACCCTCCCTCCCGATTCCCTCAATTAGTGTACGTACCGGGCCCTGGGCCCCTTGCGAGCAAAAAATGTAAGAGATCAACACTTTTGGCAAACGGAGCCTCCCCCTGCTTTGTAAACTTGTAAGACATTGTTACACTATATTGAATATGACGATATTCGAGATACCTGAAATTTTCATAATAAATTCTTACAAGAAAAAGCAGTGGAGGCCACCAAGCAAAAAGAGGAAAAAACCTAAGCCCGAGGAACAGGAAGGCATGACACAGCGTCAGCACCTGTAATTATCAAAAATGATATACGGAACTGTACGAGTGTGAACAGTTCGTGCCTTCCTGTTCCTCGGGCTTAGTTTTTTTTCCTGTTTTCTTCTTTTTGCTTGGTGGTCTCCACCGCTTTTTCTGGTAATTTTTAAAAGTACACTCCTCCACACAATTCCGGACATGCATTATGTTAAGCATAAGCTAGTCAAGAACACGCTCCCCTCTCACCACGTCAAGCACGACGATACCCGAGTACCACCCAATTGTAGGAGAGCCGAGAAGCAAGCAGTTAGCCGCCATCCGGGGTGGTTAGACCTCAGCTTAAAGTGGGTGTTGTCGGTGGAGTTTGTCGAATTGAGCCCATAAATTCCCGGGAAAAGGTCTGAACTACACACGTCATTCTGAGCCCCACGCATGGGCATTGCTCAAGCGCTCATACCAAGTTGCATACTTCTCCGTTTTTCACATAACCGTTATTTTGGGGGCTTTTTGGAGGGGGTTTGGAGGCGTGGGTGCCGTGTTCAATGCGCGAGATTTGGTTTGCGGGTGTATGAATAGAGCACGGAAGTTCACGCCGCTGGCACGGGTAACTTTTTGGAAAGCAAGTGAGCAAATACGCACATGACGCAGGTTCGGATAAACACTGCACGGTGTAAACATGCGAGGGCGATTGGCTCAGGGGAGGGGCGAGGTCCAACTTGGCCGTTAATGACGCATCCCGTTGACGGTGGTGTTTGGAATGCTTGGGTATGTGCTTGTGCCAACCACACCCGCCCCACGCGTGGCACGCGTCGGGAATTAGGCTCGGAGGTCAATAGGAATGAAGAATTGGTAAACATATATCGAAAACACCCCGCACAAATTGTCTTAGGAGGTGAGCCGACTTCGATGGGTGTTGCTTGGCACGGCGGCTCAGCTGTGCCGGAATAATTCGTAAATTTAAGTAATTCATAACAAATCGATTTGTGAGAGTTTGAACTCCGGAGTTGGTGCGTTCGACGCGCATTAAAAATACGCGTCCAACGGTACCTGGTATAAAAAGTAAAACCATACATGAGTTGGTTATGATCGCTTGAACATTGTGGCCGAAAGCGGCTTGCCCTTGGGTTGTGCGCATATCGGTGGTAAGTCTACATACGCGATTTCGTGCGTTTCCCCCATAGCGGCATGCCCAACACCTCCTCCCTCCGTCGCCTATGCACTATTTTTGCGCGGCCGTCGCATCAGCGTTCATATTGCGGCGTTGTGCGCCCGTTACTCTTTTCGTCTACCAAGCACGGCGACTCTTTGAAAGAGCGTGCCGCACGGGTGCGGGCGCGATAACCCCAAGTACACATGCCCGGCAGTGTTCGAACTCCCCCCTCGCAGCTGTCGGCGCATTCCATTTTCCGCGCAAAAGCATTGCCTGGGATTTCAGGATATTTGTCAGTAAAATCGAGGCATGGTTACATTTTCTAATTACAAGGGTGCGAAATCTTGTCCGGAATTTTGTGGAGGAGTGTATTTTTATTGTGAACAGTTCCGCTGCTCTGTGAACAGTGCCACGCTACGGCTTTCTTGACGGAGCTAGCCAAGCAGGCAGCCGCATCTAAAGGGATGCATGTGGGGAAGTTATTGGCCTCTTGGCGTCGAAAGGTCTCTCTCGCAGTCCATGTTGCTCACGCGGACAACGTCTTGCGCGGTTTGTTCGCCGATGCGGACGGCGTGGAGGCCGCTTCTCCCTCGGCTGGGATGCCTTCTCCTGCCACGGCGCTCTTCACCCGCGCCATGGGTCGCAAGCGTTCCGTGCTTCCCCGAGCGGCGCGTGAGGCGCCGCTTGTCGCCTCCACGTGTTGCATTCTCGGCGTGGCGTAGGAGTTTCCTTACTTTAATTTGCTAGGTTTGTGCACAATGTAGTGCTTTCCCTTTGCCGTGCTTTGGATTCCGTGATCCTCTTGTCACTCTTGCCTTTTTGTTTCCCCTCCCACTTTCCCTGTCCGTGCTCATCTTGTTCTTCTTGTACCCAAAGTACCGATGCTCTTCATGGTATTTTGAGTTCCTATCTTCGCGACGCTTTGCAGGAGGGCAATCCTGATGTTGTGCGCCTGCCTGTTCCTCGGGCATGAGTTTTTCCCTCCTTTCTTATTCTTTTTGCTTGGTGGTCTCCACTGCCTTTTTTGTTATAATATTGTCGTAGTTTGATACATATGTGGTATGTGGCCATATATGTAAACTATGCTTTTTCGGTGAGCCGGTAAAGCGCACGCCTAATGCGTAGAAGGTCGCGGGTTCGATACCCGGTGAGTCCGATCATTGTATGTAGGCGTGTCACGGCCCGAGAAGAACCCCCACCTTCCACATTGGTTTCGGAGCCGGGCTGCGGTCCGGGGAGAGTCCGGGGGGGGGCGTGGTAGTGTCGTAGCTTGATACATATGTGGTATGTGGCCACATATGTAAACTATGCTTTTTCGGTGAGCCGGTAAAGCGCACGCCTAATGCGTTGAAGGTCGCGGGTTCGATACCCGGTGAGTCCGATCATTGTATGTAGGCGTGTCACGGCCCGAGAAGAACCCCCACCTTCCACAATATTTATTAGTGTGAACAAGAGCAAACAAACCTCGGCATGAATGGACGGGAGATGAGTGAAAGAAAAAAATATAGTAATAGTAACTAGGGCGTGGTGGGGTTAGACTTTAGGGCCCCACACCGTCATTTTGTTGTTCATATGACGGCAACAAGCGCTCGCACGAACATAAGTGCCCCTCATATAGGCGCTCGCCTCCCACTCCCGGGCATTATTACATTGGGAGCTCGACATGGCAAACTCGGTGCGGATCTCCGCACTTCCGCCTTTTTTGGTCCGCCTTCGATTCATTTGGTCCATGACTATTATCCCTTCGCTGGATGATGGGGGCCGGTTAGCGGCTGAGCTAGTCGATAGCTTGGCAATTTCGGTGGTATTTCGTCGCTTCCATGGCATGGGTGCAGCGGACTCTGTCTCGTTCATTGCGTTTTGATAGTTATGTGGCAGTTTGCTTGGCTTCTGAGAGCTAAATGTTGACAAAATATGTCCTTATTGCTAATATTGCATGTGGAAGGGCAGATGGAGAGAGATGGACCATGTTTGACTGTTAGAATGCTTAATAACAATATATTACAATTAAACAAAGGATAGGTTAGAAGGTTATGTCACCTCTCTCTCCATTGCACTAGGCTTAAATAGCTCTAGCCTAGCTAGCTTGCACATGCTCTTGCCTGTTCCTCGTGCCATGTGCCAGGGCTCTCGTAACGGTCGATATCAATAGACTAGCCACGCGGCTCGTATGTTTTGGATACTCAGACTAGCGAGTAATGTAGCTAGTTAGATTAGCTATGCGTACATGTACGTACCGGGAGGTACTGGTAGTACATTACATAATAGTACCCTCGCTAAATTGCAGTGGCGACGTGCCCATGGGGTAGTACGTCACTACGTCCTTCCGATGGAAAAGCACGAACCATATTAGCGACGAGTACATGCACAATGTCATGTAATGTACGAATACATATTGTACTCGTCACACTCGTACCCTCCCCTCCTTGACAGATTGATGAGGCCCCGCCGTGAGGCTAACTTCCGTGGTAGTCTTGGGCCTTTTACTAAAGCAATTACTAGGACTCGGGATTGCGCGTTGGATGGGCGTGCATTTACATAAATCGGAATCGCAGTGCAACGGAATCAGACCACCTCTTCCCCCGCGAGCCTCGCGAGCCTCGGTCAGTGGATCCGTAGATACAAAAGACGGTACACACCCAAATTCGAATTTTGTCCTCCCGATAGCTTCCGCGCCACCACTTTCAAATCAAACTCGAAATGCAGCCATATTTCTATTCAACTCCGAAAATACACATCCCTCACATAAAACCTCCTCCACGGGTACGGCGCACTCCACCGCGCCCCAACGAGCGTCATCCGGACGTTATTGTTAGCCGCTCACACATAAACAGTTTCTCATGTAGCACGAAAGAGCTGTCAACCCAGTAGCCCAACACGCCTAGCAGTGAGACGCCGTTTTCTCCCCAAATGTCGGTTGCAAGGCAGGGTCCGACACCCAATTGCTTCTGATTTAAGGCGATTGAGTCCAGCAAGTCATGGGAAACGATTAAAAAAGAAAAAAGAAAATCTGATAACAAAGACATGTCGGAGACATACAAGGTACACGTACCTTAATATCAGTCAGTGATTCGATAGCAAGTGCATGGATATCCCTGATGACTGTGACAGTCATCGGCGGAGAGTATCGTCCCCCGCTGATAGCAGCGATATAGGTCCGAGAACGTGTGTCTTTTTCGGGCATCGAAAACGGCCTATTCGACTTCGCTACCCACGTCGCACATATCCGGTGAAGATAGTTGCGTTGCTCAGCCGACAGCGGCATAACCCGAGAGGTTTCGACCTTAGCTACAGGTTTGGCGCATGTTAGAACTTCTTCAAGTGTTACCTATATTGAAAAACAGCGCGGAAATATTTTCGAAATGCGGACTTGACACGACAAAGCGTAGACGGGGTCGAGGATAAAGTATGTAACGACACGGGTCGTCAAAGAGAGAAATTCAAAGCAAGAACCCTGAACAAGTTGGCAAAATTCAAAAAATGACATACCTTGTGGTCGGCCACCGCGGTCTTGACGAGTTGAGAGCCATGCAGTCGAAGCAAATGGTTCCGCAGGTTGGTGGTGTTGCATGCCGACAATATCGTGTGGCAATAGTTACACTTCGAGACCTTTACACCCTTACTCGTCAAGTACTTCGGTCCGAAGTGTGACCAAACACTTGATACACGGGCGTGCTTCACCTCTATTCTCCCGTCCTCGTCCGCGTCGACGGTGATGGGAGCGCCGGATAGCGAAACGCCTTCGCCGAATGAAGCGCTAGACTTCGACAGGCTAGTTAACGAAAGTGGAACAGCGACATAAGCAGATTCCTCAGCTGCGTCTCTAGATGCTCCATCGTCGTCATCACATGAGCGTGACTTCAGATAGGCATGTATCACAACTTGGCTCGCAGGATCGTGCAGGTAAGAAGAAGGCTCGAGCGTATCGCTTCCGCTCGGCATGCCTTCCCAACGAATCTGGTAGTGGGGGACCCCCAAACGGAAAACCTCAGCCAACACAACTCCTACCACATAAGAATCCTTACCAGTGTGAGCATCGAAGTGACTAGTAGGGGTGCGCAGTGGGCCTTCGGAAGCGCTTTGGGGTTTCAGTAATTGTTGTTGAGGCAAAGCTTGTCGGGGGCGGCCACGTTTCCGCATTGTCTCAGCTTTTTCGAAAACAAACCGCGGATGTAGTAGGGGCTGTGTGGCGACGGCTAACGGGGGAATAATGATGATTTGACCATGGCTGTGCATAATTAAACGTCGTCGCAACGCCCGACAATTCTCGCCCTCGGTGTAATTTAAACTCTTTATTATCAATATGACCACAGATTTGGCGAGGCGCGTACATTCGGCGGGTGAAGCGTAAGAGTCTAGTGTGCGTGTATTGTACAACAACAAACAATCGTAATCCAAGTTTGGCTCAAATGTGACCGTTAATTTGAAACTCACGCACATCGGACGGTGCAATTGGCTTGCAAGACATGCCGTAGTCCACGTGTGACAAACGTCAATGCACGTCAACCGTTGGTGAGTGAGGTGACATGTCGCGTCTGTGGAGTCAACGCCCATTTCAAAATTCGAATCGTCGTCGATTAAACGCGTATGACTCAACTACGGGTTACCGTAGCTTTAGACGCGTGAGAAGCAGTAAACTTTCAACGGCATTTCTCACATCCGTACTATGTACTTAGGCTGGCCACTAGAGGAATAGCGGAATAGCGAAAGCGGTACGTATCACTATACAATACCGAAACGTACTGACACGTCGGAATTATTAGTAATAAATAAATCGCGAAGCGATACAAGCTATAGGTCCAGGCAAATAATAGGAGGTATATTCGCGAATATACCTCCTATTCCGAATAGGAGGTATAGCGTTTTTCAAGTAATATGCACAACCTACATGCGGATATAAACAACGACACTACAACGGACCGCTATAGGTTTGGGCAGCTGCGCTATGGGTTTGGGCCTCGGGAAGTAGGCTTGCAGAGAGATTGGTTTCAAATAAGTTCAAATAGCGACTCGCCCGACATTGTAGCGCACTATCAGAGCCAATCAACGCACCCTCCGTGGTCATACTTGTTTCCCATGGCAACCCAATCGGAAGATCCCGTGGTGGACGACGTTGTCCTTGTCGAAGGCTCTAGCGATGCAAGCGTGCAAAAGCGTGCCGTACTTACTGCGGCGGGTGCGGAAGGACTACGCGCCCTCGCCAACGCCGCCGGTCGGCAAAACGCACAACGCGGGAGGAAGCGAATGACCGCTATGGATCTTGGTCCGCCTTGTGACAACTTTCTCGACCATGGCTATGTCGCGCCGGTAGCGAAGAAGACTAGTACGAGGGGAAAGGACTGGACGGTTTTGGAAAGCTACGCCGCTATCCGATCTTCCCGAGCTGCATCCATGAAGTTAAGCGACAACAACAAGCCAGGGCTACACAATGAGGCGAACAAGGTCTACCCTTTCCATTGTCGACAGCTTGTCAAAGATGGTGTATGGGTGGAGACATAACGTGGAGTTGGGCGCCGCCGAGTACCGTCAGTCGGTGAGTCCGTAAAATCTAGGACATCCCGACTCACCGCTATCTACAAGCAAGGGGATACGTTGAAAAATGACATCCATGATCGGTTCAGAAAATTTTGGAAGATCGCTGCCCCTAGGGGACAAGTTCCTAGCGGCTTGAATGCGGATGACGTGTTGGAGTTGGTAGAACATCTCGACTTCGACGACCAAAAGTCGGGTAAGGACATGGGTGATGCAGCCATCACAACGGCTGTTGACGCGGATGACCTTTCCGACAACAACGACGATGGCGACGACGCGCCCTCTCCTAGTTCTCCAGAATCAGCGAAGAAGAGATACGCGAAGATTCGAGCTCAGCTTAAGCCCTTGCTTTCGGACTGGGTGTCTCTGTCATTCGAGGTGTGGAAAAAGTATGGCCCCCTCGGAGAGAACTGGGACTACCTCGACCCTTTGTGCGAGTCCCCAAATGGCCGAGTTGAGGCGGACATTTCAAAAGGCCGGATACAACAGCGGGCATGGGCGGCAGCATCCGGCGGATCTCCAGGTGACGGAAATGAAGAAAACGTTGAGCCCGACAGCGACGACTACTTCAACAATACGTTGGGCAAGTGGTTCGAAAAAATAGAAGCCAGGGAAGCGACACGAAACAACATGAAGAAGGTGGAAGAGACTCGCCGAGCGCTTCATGCAAAGGTGGGGTTGCTTGAGAGCAAGGCACGGACACAAGCACTAGTAGTTTCTGCATTGGCTGGCAGTCCTCTTCAAGAAGTAGAAGTGCAAAAGCTGATTGCTTTGAATGAAGAGCTTCAATCCTTGAACAGTGATTTTTCGAAAGAATGTCAAGTTAATGTTGCCACCTAAACAGTGACACCATACATAGATCGCATAGAGTGAAAAACGCGCGCAGGTCACGACAGTGTGTGTGCGCGCGCGCGCGCGCGCGTGTGTGTGTGTGTGTGTGTGTGAGAGAGAGAGAGAGAGAGTGTGTGTGCGTGCGTGCGCGTGCATAATATTTAATACAATGTGTCATTGCCACGAACACAATAAATGCTCATAATTACACAGACTCTTCTCCCCCGCCAAGCACTCTGGCTCGCCACTCCCTCATTGTCCGGCGCCACATCACTGCTTTCTGGCTCAACATGAAATTGAAGTGTGCGACCAAGGCGTGCCGCCGCTGCTCAAATCCGCGCCAATTCTCCCGCGCGATCTTCCCCCACACATCACCAAATGGGACACGAATAAACTTGCTGTCATCTACCTCATCATCCCTAGAGGCCAACCAGTCCAACATACCCTCCGCTTGGTTGTCTTCTTCAGAGTTATCTTCCTTTGAGTAGTAGTCGCGCTCTAAGTCCTGCCCCACAGCATCAATGCCCTCGTGAAAAATAAGCATATTGTGCAGCATCATACACGATTGGACAATATCGTCGATGCCAGCAGCATCTGCTTTAAGCATTGGCGTTCGCAAGTAGCGAAAGCGTTGCTTAAGAATCCCAAAATCGCGCTCAACGTCCTTGCGCACTGCTTCCATCCTTAAGACATATAACACGACACACAAATTGCAATCACTCAATTGAAATACTAATGTGAATTTTGCGACTGTGAATGCTTGACATACCTTCGGCTCCACTTTTCATTTTCGTCTGACCTATCCCCACCGTATGCGTGCATCAAAATCTCCCAGTCCAAGTAACCACCGTCGTTCATTATCCACGCACCCTTCAAGGTATGTTCCACCCCATCCTCGTCGAAGACACAGAACTCGAAATCTGAACGGCCACGTATTAGAAATTAATAACAATGGGAAATAAATCATTAGGAAACATAACATCAACATCAAGACTACACAAATTGCAAATTTATCCTACCTTTATAAAGGTCCAACACTCGAACGGCTTGCACGCTGTCATCACTCCTCACCAAGGTCTTGTCGTTTTTAGAGCCGGCTTGAGACTTCGCTACCGACATAAACACCAAGGCGTGATTGACAATGCAATTGTAGCCTCTAGTAGGCTTACCCTTGCCGCCTTTGTTCTTGGATTTGTTTATAGACTTAACATTTCCCCACAGAAAATGGATAGCATCTTGGCTCCCGACGCAGCCAGGCAGCCCAAGCGCACGATACACACGCTCTTTGAAGCGGATCTCCGCCTCGCTCTCTGGCATCCGTAGGAAGTGAGGTTTGAACGTCGTAACAAACCACCGGTACCATTTCTCCGAGAAGTCACGGGCTGAGGTTTGACTTACGCCCGAAGCATCGCGCACAGAAGTAACACCCCCCTCGTTCGCTAAACCTCGCAGACACACAAGCAATTTTAACGCCAACGGAGTTGGAGTGCCGGCGTTGCTGGACAGCTCGTCCGGAAACTCCCCACTAGCGCGGGTGGCGTCAAGGATGGTCGTGAACACGTCATATGGTAACCGGAAGTCTTGCCGGAACCGATCCCAAAGTAAAGAGCCAGGTTGAGGCCGCTGAGGCGGAACCCGAAGGAATATCTCCTCCCATTTGGATGGATGATTGTTCGTGCGCTCGCGTCGGTGCTCAAGCCCCGCCCCTTGCCTATTAACGTGCATTGCCCTGCGCTTTTGAGGCCGTGACGACGGTGCGCGTTTTCTAGAGTTAGGGTTACCTTGCTTGGCAGTGTTGTTCGCGGCGCGGACTCTCTTCACATGTCGGCCCTTCAGGTCGCTAACCATCTTCAAGACTAACAAGTCAAGAAGGTCCCCTTGATCATCACCATCACTAGACGACGAGTCGCGCATATTGCGTGGGTTTGCCTGGGATGTTCCGCAGAGAAGTTGGGGAGATGTAGGTCGTGTCACCCCGTGTAACGATCCGTAATGCGGGCGGGGGGCGGTGTATAGTGTATACCGCTATTCCTCTAGTAACTCGGAATAGCACGCATATAATCGCTACCGAGAAGTGCTGACGCGATATGATATAAATAAATACACGTACCGTACCGTACAATAACGTACTCATATTTATCACGTGGTTGCTATTCCGCTATTCCACTAGTGGCCGGCCTTAGCGCATCTAGTATATATGTACGTGAAAGAATGATATACAAACTATCGCTAATTGAATATAATAAATTAGATGCATCGATGCGGTCGATGTTCCATAAATGTACAGGTAATTCGTTGTGCATTGATTATATAAGCAACTAATTCATGGACGCATTGATTATATAGGCCACAAATTCATAGACGCATTGATTAAATGGGGCACTAATTCATGGACGCATTGATTAAGTGGGGCACTAATTCATGGACGCGTTGATTAAATGGGGCACTAATTCATGGACGCGTTGATTAAATGGGGCACTAATTCGTGGACGCATTGGTTAAATTGAGCACTAATTCATGGACGCATTGATGCGGATGATGCGGCAAACGCATCATGATGCCATGAATACATCGATGTTTGATGCGGAGGCTTAGTGGCGCGAGGGCTGTCGGGAGGACATAATTCGAATTTTGGAAAGCCTCGCCTTGCTGTGTGTACCGTCTGGCGTCGTTACGGATCCACTGACCTGGGTGAGCTAGGCTCGGGTGGGAAGAGGTGGACGGTGCTTGTTGTTCAACGGGCCCTATGTCCACCAGTCTGTCGCTCATTGGGAGGCCATGCCCTGAGCGAAGACGGTCGGCTTTGCTCATTCGAGCTACCGACCCATCCCCGTTTTGTGGTTCAGTAGTACTCTAGTAATACTTTGGATCTTATTATTGTCTTTAGTGACGGTAGGATACGTTTTTTTATGGACCGCAAGCATGTTTGCGATTCCTCGCCCGGCACGTGAGGCGCCGCATGTTGCCTCGGCGTGTTACTTCTCCTTTCTTGTGCGGAGCTTTTCCGCGTTCTCTTAGGCCGGTCCGATTTAATAAGTCGGTTTAGGTCCGATTTTTCTGAAAAAAAGGAGGGGGGGGGGAATATTAGTCTGAGCCCCTTAAGTTTGTTGGTAGGGTCTTAACCGGGCAGCAGTAGTTAACACAGTTTTGAGCGACTTATATCCGGGCTAGGCTCACTGCAGCCGCAGATAACTGTATTAATCCGGTTCACCCGCACACGCATGTCAACGGTATCTGTATCGGCACCGGACACCGCGCGCCGCTGCCTCAACCCTACATGTAGCGCAATCGGCACACCATCGCATCACAACCCTCCATCTCCCCACACACCCCCCGCCACCCCTTGGCGCCGTCCAGTATTGAGGAAGTCCGTATGCTGCCAGTGGAGGTCGAGTACCAGTCCCGCAGGCTCGGGGGGAGCGCCCTGCTTCTTCCGTGCACCGAACTTTGGCTGTCGCAGAACACGCCCCGCGACATGCTAGCCTATGTGCTCTCAAAGCACCTACACCGGGAGGACATCCTGCGCGAGGCATCGGAGGTGAGGCTGTACTGCCTCAAGCACGCCGACACCGTGACAGGCTCAGGCAAGAAGTCCCGGATCGACAAGGACTTGGCCGACGCCACCGTCTGCATGGACACTCCGATCCCCATCGTCATGAACGCGTTGCCCACCTCTGTCTTCAAGTTCAAGGTAGTGCCCGTCGATGCTGCTGCGGCGGCGGCAATGGCGGCGCCCCTCGTGAACCCGTTTCCTGGCATGATGCGAGGTCAACTAGACACCACCGTGCTCCCCGCCGCGCTAAACTACGCCCGCAAGGACGCTAAGGCTGAGCTGTTCAACGAATTGCGGGCATTCTTGGAGCAGCACCGTTTGGGTTGGACTGCGGACGTGGCAGACACTGTCGGGAAGCGTTTTCTCCGTGGCATGACGGACGCGTTCTGGCAGTGCGACAAGTCCGTATGAAGGCCTTGACCGACAGGCACAACAACGGTAAGCCCCGCGAGCCCGCTGATGCTTTGCCGCCGTGGCTCGCTCGGGCTCCCTGTCGCTCGCTTGTCTCCGCTGTCGTCCGCCTGCTGTCGGACAGGCCGTTGTCGCCTTCTGCCTCCGCTCTCCGCTCTTCGCGTTGCCGTGCCGGGCACCATACGGATACTCCGCTTGCTATCGCTGCGCAGGCTGCCCATCGCCGGACATGTCGCTGGAGCCGTTCTGCAAGGACCCCGACAACCTGAGCAAGAATGACCTCTCGAAGCGCGGCAACATCAACAAGGCCAACAAGGCCATGACTGCAGCTCTGGTGGGCATGGACAAGTGGATCACCGCCGGTCGCTGGGGAGCTGGCTTCGGCCAGATGTTCCTTGCCTTCCAGAAGGTCATGGGCAAGTACAAGCTGCGACTGTCTGGGCAAGAGGTCAGGACTGCAGCTGGGCACAAGAGGAAGAAGCCATCGCGCACACCTGAGAACGCACTGTCCGTCTACGAGGTGGAGGCGCGCCTGGCACACCAAACGATCCCCAAAGACCTTGTTGCTATCAACAGGAAGCTGGAAGACAGCGATCCGTACGAGATGATCGACGTCAAGGACTTCATGGGTGACCTGCCAACCAAGAGGCGTCACGAGTACCTGCTGAGGCTGAAGGAGGGGCTGTCTTACCCCTTCTTCCACTACACTTGGGCCAAAGGCGGCAGCCGAGCTGGCATCAACCCGCACGTCATCTGGAGGCTGCCACCAATGTGGGAGAAGGAGGAGCGCTCTCCCAACCTGAGCCGCCCTCCACTGAGTTGACAGATGAATCAGCGAGCCCGTTCATGAGCACCTACATGAGCAGCATCGAGGCCGCGCGTTGTGTCATCAATGGCCAGTGGCGGGAATGCAAGTGGGACCACAAGAAGCTCAACACCGAGGCGCCTGCGACACGCAAAGAGGTATGTCTTGTCCGCCACTGTTTTATACATACATGATGTGCACAACGCGATGTGCACAACGGCACGATGTTGATACCTGCTGCATGTGCTTTCTTGCAGTTGGAGTTGGCATTGGCCCCCTTGAGGAAAATCTGTCCCTCGCTGGAGCACATCACGCTGGACAAGAAGAAGTCGCAGGCATATCCTCACCTCCTCAAGGTGTTGAACGAGCACACGCAGAGCACGGACTACATGATCCAGTTCTGGAAGAAGCCGCGCAACCATGGCTGCAAGTGCAAGGGCTCCGAGGGCCTCTTCAAGCCGGTACGCATGCCAGCAGCAGTGTACGAGCAAGTGTTGGCCTATCCCATGCCAATGCCCATTCCCAGACCAGGACGCGTGGGGGACACGGCAGAGGATCTGCATTAGCTGAGCTTCGCTGAGGCACAGAAGCTCCCATTCACCAACCATCACCAACCCTCGCTCAAGGCACCGACAGCGCGGCGACAGACTGCTGCTCAGCGGCGGGGGGGTCCCCGCTGTCAGCAGCCTGCTGCCAGAGTCGCTGCCACGCTGACCTCCCATACCGAGCTGCTGAAGAACATGACCCACTTCAAGGTCGCGCACGCCAGCCGTGTCCGTGCAGTGGTCGACTGCAACAGCTGCTGCAAGCCCCGGTGCATCTACTCCACCAGCGCTCTATCTCTCATGGGGCCCCCTGCCAACCCTGACGGCACACCGCATACAGCCCAAGAGCTGGACGCTCACAGAGTGTTGGCCAGGGACAGGTTGCATGACGCCATGGAGTCGACCATCTTCATGTGTGGGATGGCGCCGCTGGACCCTGACGACCCCTGCTACGACGTCTTCCACTGCGACCCCTCCATGGACTGCGACACCCATGTCGAGGCCGATTTCTACACTTCAGGAGTTCAGCCAGAGCGGAAGGATCTGCTGTGCTGCCACTGCGTTGGAGTGTTCGATTCCCCTGTGATGTTGAACCAGTCCCTGAAAGCCCTAGATGGTCCCTACTATGTAGTTCTGCCAATCTGTTCTGAGTGCTTGAGCAATGGTTGCAACATTGTTGTCCGCAAAGCCAAACAGAATGCGAATGCAAGGCAAGCCATATTGGATGCTGTCGCTGGGCGTGAGGCGGCACAGCAGGAGAGGGAGCATGCAACGGCAGCGGAGGCGGCAGCGGAGGCGGCGGCAGCGCGGGCAGCGGGAGCATCAGGCACACCAGGAGCGGGAGCATCTGCGCGAACCACGCGCTCCGCCGCAGTCAGGTGCGTGCACCCATTGCTTTGTGCATGTGTGCATCATGCCTTGCACACTGCTGGGGCATGGAACTTGCTTGGATTTATGCATTAAACATTATGTTGTGTTGTCCTATTCACAGGGATGCACGCCCTTCTCGCCGGCAGAAGGCCAGCATGACTAGAGGCGGCACTGCAGTGCGAGGCGGCGGGCGCGGTAGTAGGGGCAGGGGCAGATAGATCTAGCAGCTGTTGACAGCACACATGTCATTGTTGAGTTAAACACTGAAAAACAGGGCATTTATGCCCTTGAGTACTGCGTTAAGTACTGTCAGTGCCTATCAACAAAGTTGAGGGGGGGGGTCCGAAATGGAGGGGGGGGGGACCTAAACCGACTTATTAAATCAGCCTTAGCATGTGCATTGTGTGGTCCTTTCAATTGCCGTGCCTTGCCTTCGCTTCATCTAAGTATCATACTTAGTATGGACAATGAATGATAAGTGAATAGAGTTTGTCAAGGGAACTCTCATTCGTGTTTACAAAACGCCTCCCGCAGAGCGTGACTGTGAGTAATAGGCAGCGTTTACCTGCTAGTCCCATACCCTCGGGGCGTAAAATAAAACGAAACTTCATAGTCGCTAGTATACAGATGCCTGTACTTTACTTGTTCCTTGGACACAGGTACATAGAGTCATGCCATATTTGATTATACTCTCGAAATCTGGAGTATCAACACGCTGCGACTCCTGCAATTCCCGGCTCGCTTACTCGCGATGCTCATTGTGCACCCGCTCACTACTGCCTGAACCAGCGTTTCTTTTTGTCCTCGACCAAAAGTGCATGGCATACACGATCTCGAAGGCAATGCATTTAAGCGTCCGTCTAAAAAGAGTGAACACCCATCAAGCGACGGGGCAGGGTAACTCATACTTCGGAGGACAGCCGTTATTTCCGTACTGGCTTCAAGTTTTGTATGTCGACCCCCTTCGCCTATTCTGCCGTGACAGGAACGTGTTCGGGCGTTTCCGTTGTTGGGGGATAGAGAGGCATGCTTAACGTAAGTAGTTTATGCGTCTTCAGGTTTCCGTTTTTGCCATTTCTGTAGGCTTTGCTGTCAGATTATGGGGACCTGGACCGTTGCACTTTACAAAATATATGCAGTAAACAACGCGCCATGACAATGAATTACACAATTTCAACTCGGTGTTACGTGAAGACGGAATACTGGCTCAAGTCGAGCTTTTCAAGGTTGGATATGAGCTTGCACAGGTATGATATCCCACAGTGCTTCTCGTGTTACTGTCCATTGCGTTTTTCTTGTGTTAGCGGCGGCCTGAAATCTTCTTATTCATCTTCCAAAACTTACCTGACAGCTGGATTGTTTACTGCATCTTGAGTTCATGTCAGAGCCAGCGTGATGACGCCGGTACCTTTGGGGATTGCCCTAAAGTCTTTGAATGGAACGATCACACCCGGGATTATCGCGTTCCTGTGTCTCCAGTCTATGTATGCATGTGTCCCGCCTGGTTTTGCCGGATCGCCGTATACGAGACTGTGCCGTACAGGCCGCAAGTCCACGACAGTTGTCGCCCGTCCCCGTTTTCACATTATTATACCGTACTCTTGAGCTTGGTAACCAACGCTTTCGTCATTGAGAGAAACCTTTATTGAGCAACAATCTTCATTTTGAGGGACCTATTTCGGTTTGCATTATGTTTTTTCCGGCAGGGTGACGCTCGAGGCATAAAGCCGCACGTCGAGCATCGGTCTTGACAACTCGCGCCGCTTGACGGTCGATTTTTAACCACCAGTACGGCAGGTCCATCATATCGAGGGTTTATTATCGTAGGACCGCGCAAATTGGAAATTAACGGTTTCTACTGAAATTCTTTTCAGAAACGATTGAAAAGCCACAAATGTTAACCCTTGGCAGTTTTATTTGGTGGCCGTTATTCGTCGCTTCCGTGGCATGGGTGCAGCGGACTCTCGTGGTCAATGCGCTCTAAGAGTTATGTCCGCATACAGCATTTCGTTCGTCGATCTACTTTTGTTCCCTTTCGACGGTTTTTGGGGGAATCCTTATTCCTCGGGCTTTTTGGCCTGTGGCACTTTTTCCTCCTTTTTCCTTTAGGCTCGGTGGTTTCCATTTATTTTTCTTCTAAGTTATCAGTTATATTTTCAAAAACGATCCAACAAATCTCCCAACGATACTGACCATAGTAAAAAGTGTCCGTCCTGAACAGAATGTTTTGTTCAGACGCCAAGTTAAAATGTTGATTTTTACCATCAATAGTTCGGCGAACGGAGCGAGTTATCATTGAATCAACAGACTCGAGCTGTCGACAGCCTGCCGACTTGGTTTTCCCTCTGGATCTTCGGGTTGATCATTGTCGCTATCTAAATTGTCGCAGGTTCGAGATCCAGCCGGGCGCCAGCAGCGAAGGCCCGCGGCGTCGCGGCGGTGGATACATAACAGTCAGGACCCCCCTCCCCCCCACCCGTTTGCCCCCCTCAATACAAGAAGATAATATTGATGCAAAGAACAAGTTATAATCGGTCAGACGCCCATAGCTTTGATACAGTTTTTTGTGCTGATTTCGCGGTTTACACACATACTAATATGCGCACACACACCCTTCTCTTCTAGGATGAGCCATGCGCCCTCCGTGTAATTATGGAAGCATGTGTTTTATTGTGATTACATGTGTAATTACAGGGGTCGGATGGGGTTTTAGGTTTTAGGATTAGGGTATAATGTTTAGGATACCCTAAACATAAACCCTTCTGTAGGGCTATATGAGGCGACCGCGCTAGGGC
>JAPMLY010003165.1:0-26165 GCA_026401115.1 Tetraselmis chui | reverse complement strand
GAGAGAGAGAGAGGGGCGGGGGGGGAGTGAGGGAGGGAGAGGGAGAGGGAGAGGGAGAGGGAGAGGGAGAGGGAGAGGGAGAGGGAGAGAGAGAGGGAAAGGGAGGGAGCGAGTGAAGGAGGAAGAGGGGGGAAAGGAGGGAGGGAGGGAGAAAGTGAGGGAGGGACGGAGGGAGGGAAGGAGGGAGGGACGGAGAGAGTGTGTGTGTGTGTGTGTGTGCATGTTTTGGGGTGATGATGGCCAGAGGGTGAATGGGTGTAGGGTGAGGTAAAGGCAGCATGGTGTGAAACACAGCATCTGTGAACAAGCCATGAAATTTGAGGGGTAAGCAAAACAGCCCACCGCTACACCATGCTCTCCCCCCTCCCCCCCTTCCCCGCTCTTTCGTCTACCTCACCTGCAGCTCTTCCAGGCTGACGGCCGCTGCGGAGACGGGCACGGCCACCGAACGCGCGGACGCGCTGCAGGCGCAAGCGTTGCCGTGGATGGAGCGCAGACCAGGCAATCCATCTAAACATACCATGAGCACACATGAACGCAGATCAGCCGGAAATCCGGTCGAGAGGGAGGTTGGGAGTTGGTCGGTGGGTTACCTGGCGTGAAAAGGTTCGGCGAGGCTTGCCGAGGTACTGCCGTGATCTTCCTCGCCTGCGCGCACAACACGCGTGGGCTCGCAGTCGATCCGAAACATACTTCCTACGCAAAGGTCACGTGATAATATTCCCAGTGCTCGGTCGTGAGGTGAAATGTGGGAGTTGATGATGGTGGAGGGGGATGAGGATGACGCGATGTTGTGATCGGCTCGTTGACGCGATACAGAACGTACGGGTACGAACCGAATGCCGAGGCCGCAGCCCCGAAGCGGCACGCTCCGGCACCACGGTACATGATACCCTGAACGCCATGCTAGCTGCGCGCAACATAGTTGGAGTTGCGAACGGGGCGGTCGTGGACAGTTCAGTGGATGGGGGGAGACGTGTGTTGGTCTGACGGCAGAGTGTCAGTAACTAACGCGACGCTGTTGATTGATGGTGACTGATGATCAAGGAGAGGGCGCTGCGACGATCGAAACGTAGTGCGGCAGTACCGTACTGGTACTGTGCTGAGTACGACTATGGATGGATGATATTGTACGAGAAGGCAAGTGTACGGTTTATTAGGGTACTGAAAACCCGGTACCCGTACTAAACTCAGAGCAGAATAATAATTTACGAGTGGCCCGTACCCGTACCTGGTACGGGTAGGTAGTTCTTTTGCCTCTCGTGTTTTTGTATTTTCTTTATGTTCTTGTAACCAATATTTATTTTATATATACAAACCTAACTCCATATTTTTGTAAGCACTGAAGTAATGCTCCTGTACCCATCGTAGCGGTGCGAAGTAGTTTAAGACGCATCCTTATCCCAATTCCAATAAGTGACATAAATTGGTTACAAGAAAAACTAGATGAGCACGGACAGGGAAAGTGGGAGGGGAAACAAAAGGGCAAGAGTGACAAGAGGATCACGGAATCCAAAGCACGGCAAAAGGAAAGCACTACATTGTGCACAAACCTAGCAGATTGAACTAAGGAAACTCCAAGGCCGCGCCGAGAATGCAAGACGTGGAGGCGACAAGCGGCGCCTCACGCGCCGCTCGAGGAAACACGAGGACGCTTGCGGCCCATGGCACGGGTGAAGAGCGCCGTAGCAGGAGAAGGCATCCCGGCCGAGGAAGAAGCGGCCTCGACGCCGTCCGCAGCGGCGGACAAACCGCGCAAGACGTTGTCCGCGTGAGCAACATGGACGGCGAGAGAGACCTTTCGACGCCAGGAGGCCAACAACTTGCCCACATGCATCCCTTTAGATGCGGCTGCCTGCTTGGCTAGCTCCGTCAAGAAAGCCGTGGCGTGGCCGCCGAGAGTACCAAATTCCGTGACAGCAAAGGGAATGAAACGGATGTCGGGCCGACTCCTCACCCCTTCGGAGTACTTCTCGAACTTGGTCTTCTCAGCACGGCGGAGAGCGACTTCGGGTGACGGGGGGCTAGAAACGCCGAGCAAACCGGAAACCACGGCATCAAGGGCAAGTTTTGAGCCTCGGATGCCGTGATAGTGCAAGACACCCACATCCGCGGGGAAACCGTCGTTGCCGTTGGGGAGTTGAACTAACATCGATCGTGGGATCTGTGAGACCCTCGACGCCAACCCCGAGTGCGCCACGAACCTCGGAGATAATTTCCGCAAGGGCCGTCACTAACCAAGAGTGAGCGGTGTGGACCGAAGCATCTCCGCCGCATCGAGCCAAATGGTCCGCGAAAGCAGTGGCCCACGTATCGTCCGACATGTCTACACCCGCCGACGAGAACGCACCCCGCATAGCTTGAACCGAGAGATGGCAAGAAGCACAAGCAGTGGGGGAGCGTAGAGTAGAGAGGATGCGGGATGAGGGTAGGCCGAAGTTGCGACAGACCGCGACGCGGAAAACTGCGTCGTAGTGCTCAGGGAACTTGTCACGGAGCTCGCCCAAGCGACCGGAAGTAGGCGGGTCCGAAGCCAAAAACGCAAGGGCGCCGTGGCCGAGACGAGATACAAAACGCCTAGACTCCGGCCGAGCGCGGTTGGAAAACGTGGGAGCGAGCTTCGAGAAGCGAAACAAGTTGACGCGCTCACTGATGTCGGCTTGTAGCTTTGGAAAGATGTCCGTGGCAAACGCCGAAAGAAGGACGAGCGAGGGTAGGCCATCAAGGGACCGAGAAGTCTGCTCGTTGTTTGATCGTGCTTCAGCTACGCAGCCTGCGCGAGCCACCGTTGGACGTTGCGGGGGGAGCATCGCTAAGACTGTGGTTATCGAGGGTTCAGACTCGGCGAGAGCGTGAGAACCGCACGCAACATCTAAGCGCGCCCACGATGAAGCGAGTTCTAACGACCACATGGGTGCGTTGTCGCCGTCGTCTCCGTCCGGTGTGCCGGGCCTTCGGGACACCGCTGAGGTCATAGCAGTCGCTAACCGTCCATACATGGTCGGCTCCATCGGAACATCGTCTTGGGAGTCCCCGCGCACGCGAGCATCTTGTGTTGTAAGGAAACGGATAGCTGAGCCCACTGCCAAACCGGCCGCTCCGACATGGGCCGCGTCCGCCAAGGCAGCCAAGTCCCCCACCCCCATGCCTCCGAAACGTATAGGGAGAGACATCTCGGAGCGAGTGTTGCGGGGTAGGCTAGCTGCGGGAAGGCCCAATATCTCAGCCGCCACATCTAGGGTGGCATTGTCAGCGCGCTCGAGGAAGGTCACGACGGTGTCACTGTAGCCCTCGCCCCTGCCAAGACCTCGAGGGACTGTACGGGCAAAGTGTCCGAAGCGGCGGTTGCAATGTTGATGGATACGAAGCGCAGTGTGAGAGTGCCGGTGAGCCGCTAGACCCCTTAGACGCTCGCCGTAGGCCTCATACTTACTTAAGGCCGTTTCAAACACGTCTCGAGCAAAATACGATGTACCCAATGGCCCTCCCAATACTTTCGTCCCTTCCGTGGAGGCGTTTACTCCCCGCATGATGTGGCCGTTGGGTAAGTTGTCGAAAGCATTAGACACCCAAAGGGGAGTACAAGCAGTTTTTGCGGATGGTTACTGTGAGGCCGACGCTAGCATACGCCTCCGGCAAAGCGTCGCCAATAGCCACAAGAGACGGAGGGGGTCCCAAGAAGTGAACATCGTAAGAATATCCTCAGACAACGGATTCGTTCGGGGCAATCGCAGCCAATTGCTTGTATACCCTGGAGGCAACAATTGCGAAGAACATGGCCCCGAGAACGCAACCTTGATGGACTCCACGGGTACTCGGAATGCGCATGGCCGGGCCGTGAGCATTTGATGAGTCGTAAACGAACAAGGTAGATGGACGGCCATACAACATAGTAGCGACGCGGAGCAACGGTCGAAGCGCGGGATTTGCTAACAACTCCTCAAACAAGGGACGCCGCAGGAACTCGTTGAACGCGTGGCAGAGGCAAGGAATGAAGCAACGCCGGGTGGAACCTCTGCATTCACGATGGCTTCGGCTAAACCGGTGAGAGTGCAAGGGGAACCCAACGCGCGAAGAGTTTCAAACCCCCAACCGTCGACGTGAGGGCTAGATTTTCGAGGGCATCTAGCAACGACCTCCATAATATCGACTTTCGAAGCGCGGAGTTTGATACGAGGGAGGGAGAAGGGATCCGGCAACACGTCCGCGAGGTCGTCATCGTCTTGTGGGTGCAACCGTGATAATTCCTCGTGCACCCCACGACCACTTGCAACGGGGTTGGAGCTTAGGGCCTCCATAGCACGGCGGTACTCCCCAACCGCAGCTAGACTAGCCGCGCGGTTGGCGACCTTGGCCGAGACGCCGTTATGAAAGGGTTGCGAAGGGGAGATGGGGTCGGTACCGGCCATCGAAAGTGAGGTAGGTGGCGGTGCCCCCCATTGGTAAGGGATGCGTGGGCGCGAGCGGCGGAAAACAATGTATCAAGATCTCCTGACGCCCAATGGGCTAAGCGGTTATCACGGTAATCGGCGACCGGGTCAGGGGGCAGATGCCTCGCAGAAGTGAAATCAGCCATGGGGCGCAAAACTAAGCGCGGAAATAAAAGCAACGCCGCCCAAGCCGCTTCCGCGGAAGCCCCTTGGCTAGCCCTACCGCGGAAAGACAAAACGCAACCGACAAGCTCCTCGAAGACCGGCTTGACGAGGCGTACCACCGAAGGGGGGACGCCGTTCGAGGACGTACTAGATCGGAAAGAAAGGAGGTAGGACTCGAAGAAGGCTTTAGAGTTCTCCCCGCCAGTGGCCCCATGATCAAGGCACCATTGGACGGCGGGGGGCAAGGACTGGGGATGCGGCGGGGACGGCCGACCACGCGGAAGCGAAGCACCGCATGCCGGCTGTTGGGATGGCGTAGTATTGCGGTGAGAGCATGAATGTTGGTGTCTACTAAGGCCACCGCTCCGAAAGTATCGTCCGCAAAAAGTGCACGGCGCGAGAAGGTGGCGATCGGCATCCACAACTGGGCAATTGTCGGGCGCAAAAGTGCACGTGGTCGCGGGGGAATTTAGGTGGGCGCATAGCGCTTGAAGGGTCGGGAACGACGCGGAGCAACTAACGCACCTCAAAGGAGCGGGGGTAAAAGACGAGACGGTGTATGTCCAGGTCGTTAGGCATGCGAAGGCGCTTTAGCGTTAGTAGGTGATGATGTCGGAAGGTCACCCGGAGCGGGGGCCATAGGGCACGACCTTGCCCCGCCGCCGGGCGACCGGCCTAGAGGTGGCGGTGGAGGACGCCGATGACTATGTCCCGGCCGGGTCGCCGCGGCGGACATCCGGGGTGGCACGTGTGTCGCGTCCTAATATAAGTAGAACACGCAAGGTCGAAGAAGGGGGGGGGGGGGGGGGGGGGGGGTATGTGGCTTGGACTATACCGGAAGTCGCCCGAGGTGGCGCTGTGGCGTGCCTTGGAGGGAAGATTCGCCGCCGACGTGGTGGGCTCCTCGATGCCGGTCCGTCGCGCCTCTACCCTCGCGTTGCTTGTAGTGGGGAGCCTTGGAGCCCGCGATGGAGATGCTCAAGAAAAGAGCAAAGAAGCTATTTGGTACCCGTGTACCAACCACCGCAAGAGTCGGAAGGCAACTCCGTCGTACAACGCCGTATCGTAGCGGGGCGCCAAGCGATAAAGGATGACCTTGCAAATAGCGGGCTCCGAGTACGGGTAGCGATTAGAATGAACTTAGAGCAGTACGGAAGTTGTAGTATCCGTACAGTGATAGCGATGATGCGTGCCGATGCCTTGAGCCTTGCTGAAAGGGATGACCACGCGCGGGCGAAAGTTGTAGCGATACCGGTAGCGGCCAAGGGTCTCGAGGATGCCGATAATAGGCGCGGTACGGGCAGTTGTACCCGGTCGCGGTTCGAGCGACGAATAAAAGATCCCGGGAGGGTCACGCTGGCGGTGGAACAAATAAAACGCACCGGAGCCGCCGACGGCGAGTGACCGCCGACGATAGAAAGGAGAACTTTGTGTATAGGTACCGCGCGATGCCACAACGTATGAGAGCGCCGAGACAAAAGCAAACACGAATAGGCGGGCATGCGTCACGCTCACCGCTACCAAGTTCCGTGCTCGCGGGCTCCCGACCCAAGCTCAGCTGCACATGCGCATGCGGTGGCGGCGGTGGTCCCCACTGTTTAGTCGATGATGATTTTGCTGAGGTTATTTCCAATAAGTGCGCAATACACCATTTCGATCTTTTTCCCAAATTTACCCTAGGGCACGTTTTGCCAAAGATGTCAGCTTGCTTACAATTTGGCCAAAAGACGCCCTGGCATGGCCTTGGGGTCGATTAGCCCAGGATTATAGGGATGGGTGGGTGGGTTCGCGCGAAGCCTAGATTGGCCGAGCGCGAAAGCAGAGAGTGCCTAGGCTCGTGGCTAGCTACGGCTTATAAAGCACGGGCTAGCTAGAGCTGACCGTTGGGGAAGTCGTTGGTCGTTGGTTGCGCCTAACTGCTTGGGCGAGGTGGTTGCCATGCAGGTGAGACGCGCCGATATTAACAGTAATAGTAACCGCTATTTTAAATTTGAAATTAAACACTCCAATACCAGTAGAAACCGGCTGGAGTCTATGGGCCCCCCCTTTTGCTATGCCATACAAGACTTAGAAGCGTGAGGTAGACCGTGAACCACTAATCCCAACCTCTCCAATGGCAGTAACGATATCGTCTAAAACATACCCGTACCAGTATCCAGGTACTTACTATTTTCTGACCTATACTATTTTTTTTTCCTGTATACAATATGAAAAAAAAAAGTCGCTATTCTCCACGATACGCGGCCTGCTCCAGCCGCGGCGGGGTTGCCGATCAGCAAGGTGGTCAGCATGAGCTGGTCGAGTCGAACCTGCCTGACCTCGGCTCCTGTGCGACTCCGGTCGTGCCGGAGGTAGGGGGAAAGGCAGGTGGAAAACCCCCCTCGCGCAGGTCGTCGTCGGACTCGTCTCGATCCGTGCTCGACCCCGTCCGAGGTATCGGAGATAGTGGTCGCTCTGCGCGGCGCGACCCTCCACCTAGTCTAGCCTTCTCCCCCCCCGCGGGGACTGGGAGGAGAAAAAAGCCTGGCTGCAGACGGTGTTCGGCTGGCTCTCCTGCCTCCGAGCCAGATGTCTCCTGTCCCCTGTCCGTTTGCCGTCTGTTTCCACCACCCATATAATCGCGATGTGCTGGCCGCACTTGTCTCCCCCGGTGATTTACGTTGATAAGGGGCCGCCTATACGAGCAGTGTGCTGTTGCGATAACCCGGGGCACACTGTCTAAGGCAGCATGTCGATAACCGGGTACCGACTAGGGGAGGGGGAACGGATAATGCCCAGGGATCGGCTATCCTCAAAAGATGGTGGGTACGGGAATATTTAACCGAAAACCCCCCGTACCGGGTTTTTCCGGCGGCGGATGATCCTCCCGACCTCCGCCGCCAGACCGTGCCGCTCCTCCGGCTGCGACTCGCCTCCGTCCTACGTATCTTCGGGCCTCTCCCCCAAGGGAGACGAGAAGGTTTCGCATGGCTGGCGGCTGCTAGCGAGCGCCGTGCCCTAGCGCTGCTTCCCAGCAGTCCGCCGCCAGCTCCAACACCCTCGTCCCACCGCTGATCCGCCCGTACCCCTCTTCGCCAAAAAATATTTCGCAAACGCCGCCCCCGCCCCATCGTCGGGAGAGTATCTGCGAGTATTTAGTCTCGGAAAAAACATATCGGACTGGCCGAGCGGGAGATCCTTGTGCCGGTGTACGGATATTATGTTTTTCCAAAACCCTCCGTACATGGCTTCCCGACAGCTCTTGATCCCGCGGATCGCAGTTGTCGGTACCTCGTTCAGCCCCCTACCGTGCCAGGCCTGGCACGGCTACGGGGTTACCAGCGCCCACCGCGTGGAGGTAGAGGTAGGTGCCGACGGGCCTGCGAGCGCACCCCCCTCCGGGGCCGCCGCCGCTGCGCCGCCGAGGGCCGCTAGAGTTATTGTCCCGTACACATGGAATTGGATATGCAAACCTCTAGATTCAAATCAATCTGACCATTTACCCTAGGGCACGTTTTGCCAGTAACCTAAAGCCAAAGGCTTGCACATCCAGAATTAGTGTTGCGGGGGGGACGGAGTGAGCCAGCCGAAAAACCGCCAAGCAGCAGGTGTTGGGGTCATGGTTGGGTCAATGTATTTTCCTTCGGTCACGGAGCTATTCTTGGCCAAGCCACCCATGTATTTGATTACGGGGAGGGGAGCGCCGATGCAGCTGGCAGCGGATGCCGCGCCTTTCCGGAGGCTGTGCGATGTCCACTTAAAACCGGGGGGTGCGGCCGTGTTGACAGTGAGGAGGGAGAGGGCGAGCCACGCGGAGATGGTGGGAGCGGCACCCCTTGAGGCGGAAGGCTCGGCATGTGAGAAGCTCCAGAAGGCGTCTGGGGGTGGCCGGTTGTAGAATTTTGAGCAGAACGCGACGCGGTGCTTTGTGTAGTAGTCTAGCAGGTCGGCCATGACTGGGTTGGCCAAGAGGGATAGCTAGGACGAGCTTGTCGCTGGTGGCGCGTTGCTGGTCGCCCTTAGATTTGCGCACGAACAGACAGATTTGCTGGGAAGGTCTGTCGACAATTAGGTCGCCGGTTTGGCAGCGGGCGCCAATTTCGGCGCGACAGAAAAACATGTAATTGACGCAAACCGCTAAACATGCCATGAAGCGTTGCAGCTGGGGAAGGGCAGCAGGTGTCCAAGCAAAAGTTCCGCGTAGCGCGTTGGCGGCGAGTAAGATGTCGAGGGCGACGGGCGCGGGTAGCGGGAGACGGGCGGTACTTGGGAGTAGGCGGTGTTGTAGCATCTCGAGGCCACGGCGCGCGTCGGCTAGGAGTTCACCTACGGCAATAGGTTGGCGCTGGTGGTCGCGGAAGAACTTGTTAACCGCAGAGAAGTAGGGTTGAAGCGAGTTGGCTGCGACCGTGCCGAGCAGGGCCAGCCACGCCGTGCAGCGTACCATTGTGGCCGGAGTGGCTTGTAGCGGGGCGATATTTTCCTATGCACAAAAAAAAAAAACTGTCTGATTGCGCTGTTGTAGCTCGCGTACGTAGAGGGCGCTAGCGAGTTGCTGAGTAGGGCAACCGCCGTAACCCCGAGCTCATCGGATCCTAGGAGGTCTTGAAAAGTTTCGGAGAGGTTGGCGGACAAGGGCGCCGGTGCTGCTTCGAGGCGTAGGCTGTAGCGTGGCGGTCGTGTACGCAGAGGGGGAGTACGCTGTACATGAGCGTTTAGTCGGTCCGGGCGTAACGCGCGGCCAATCGCTCCGCGTCGAATGAAGAGCCAAGAGGGGGTGAGAGCCGAAAGGCCACGATGCTCCACGCGGGAGGTCCGACCCCTTCGCGCTTGCCTAGTCTGCCGGGAAAGAACAGGTCGCGGGACGCCGGGAAGTGCACCGTCTCGGTTGCCAAGCGGGCGAGCGCGTGGTACCACGTTTTGTTTCTCCTGTAGGGGGCTATGACCGTCGCCGCGGCTTGTGCATGCGCCAGCTTTGCGGCGAGAGCCGGGAGGGCAGACCACGAGAGGTTGCAATAGTTGTTTTCGCGTCTCCACGCAGCGTCTGAGAGGTGCAGGCAGTCGATGTCCTCGCAAAGGGGGTCGCGCCAGCGGGCGTTGAAGCGTGGCAGTTGAGCGTTGAGCATGGACGCAAAACGGTCGATCGTATGCGGGCCCCACCGGCGCTGAAAATCGTGGGTTTAGCTGCCAGTCTTCGGAGTCCATCTCGCGGCTTAGCGTGTCGGCCCAGACGTTGGCGGCCGACCGGATGTAGCGTGGGCGGATGTGGATGTCGTTGGTGTCGAGGAGGAACCATAGGCACCGTAGCTCGGTCATCATGACGGGTGACCGGGACGTTAGCTTGGTTAGGGCGGCGACCACGGCAGTGTTGTCCTCGTGGAGGAGGACTTGTCGTCCTCGGAGTTGCGGTAAAAAGGATTCGACCGCGTGTCGAACCGCTCGAAGCTCCTTCCACGTAATGTGTTGAAGGCGGTCGGGAGCGCTCCAAAAACCGCGGGCTTGGTAGTTGGCGTCCTCGTTTAGGACGGCTCCCCACCCGTAGTCACTCGAGTCGGCGTGCAAATAGGCGGTCTCGATGGGCTTGTAGATTGATCGGCCGTTGTGTTGAGTGGGCATCGTACGCCACCACTCGAGGTCTCGTCGAAGTTGGCGAGTGAGGCGCACGCGTCCCCCCCAACCAGTTCGTGTAGCCAAGACGTTGTGGAGCTCGCGCAAAAAGAATCGCGCGGGCGCGATGGCGAGGTAGAGAAACTGCGCTTTTCCCGCGAAGGCTGCTAGCTGACGTGTGGGCAGCCATCGAGCGTTCGACGCCACTCGCCCGAGTAAAGACGAAACGTGTTGTGCGAGGTGTTGCAGTTTTGCGGGTGGGGCGCGAAACTCGCCGAGTTGCAAATCTACCGTTAAGCCCAATTGGTCGCCGACTTGCGTTGGAATCCACACACCTTTCTTGGGGTTGCGTTGTAAGCCGAGGCTGTCGGGCAGGGCTTGGACGCGTTGCCGAAGTAGTAACGCGTCGTCGTAAGAATCCGCCAAGAAGAGGAAGTCGTCCATGTAGGGGAGGAGTCGTGTACCTCGCCATCACGCGTTCCGGAGGAAGCGTTTGGACGGTCGGCGTGGGCCGGTCGGTGTAGATGCGGGCGTGGGGGGCGGTGGGCGGCGTAGGTGGATCGTAAACACTTGCGTGAGCTTGCAAAAATAGTAAGCGGAGCCCGACCAACCCATAGGAAGGCACGCGAGGCGCCATAGGGTACCGCGGTAGTTGACCGTGAAGTAGTCTCGGTCTTCCTCCCGGATGCCAAGGGTGTAGTACCCATCGGTGAGGTCGAGTGAGACGAAGTAGTCCCCCGGTCGAGATAGATGGCGCAGGTGCTTGAGTGTCTCGCACGTCATGTTGAAGGTTGAGCAGTAGCGGTTGAGTTCTCGAAGGTCGATAATCAAGCGCCATTGATTGCATCCGGGTTTGGGCACCAAGAACATCCGGGAAACGTAGCGAGGGTTGGTCGAGCGCTCCCACGCACCGCAAGCCTCGAAGCGTGGGAGTTCCGAGTTGAGAAACTCGAGTTGGTCGGGTGTTGCGTCTAGTATAGAGATGCCGTGGTTGAATGGTTTGGGCCGTACGCCGTGCTTGAACTTCACGCGCACGCCGTAGCGGATCCAACTTCGGACTTGGCCGCTCGCGCCGATGCGCTCCCACTCCCGCCATTTTCGACGTACGCGGTGGCGCATGAAGGAAGATGTTGGGGAGCAGGAATCGGCGCGGCGGGCCACACCATCATTTCTTGCTCGGGGGTTTAGCCGGGTCGGTCGGCTTGGAGGGGGGGGTGGCGCGTGCTGCGGCTGCTGCTGCTGCGGCGGCCTTGCGTTTGTCGGCGGCGGCTTTGCAGGCTCGAGCGTCGGGGCGTGTGGGCTTGTCCGGCGTGATCTTCGCGAAAGCGGCGCCGGCGGCGGCCGCGCCGGCGGCGGCCTTTCTGGCGGCGTGTAAGCTGACCTCAAGCGTGCGGTCAACGAAAGCTTGGCGAGGCGCGTCCAATGGGCCGGAGACCGCGGTAGGGCGCGGGCGGCAAAAGCGCTCGTGGGCCAATTCGGCAAAGACGCGGTCCGCATCCGTGCTCGTTTGTCCGCCCTTTGTGAGGCGGAGGAAGCCCAATCGAGTACGGGCGGCCTCCTCCGTCGCTGTGTGGGTGCGATGACCCGCTCGGATGAGGGCAATCGCTGCCGCATGCTCTGTCGGTAGAGGTGGGCCGTGCGACAGCGTGTCCAAAGCCTCGACAATTGCCGCGTTGGCGCAACTGTCGAAGAAGGCATAGCACCCGATGTGTAGGTACTCGTCGTACGCTGCTTGGGTGCGTTTGTCGCTTAGAGCTCGGGCGGTGTCGTCCGTGAGAGTCCACAGACGTGGCTCCTCGACGTCGCGAGGGGGACGTTCGAGGCCGGCCGGGATGACCTCGCCGTAGTAGGCGAAGTCGACGAAATCGGACGCCGAGGGGTCGGGTTCGTCGTCAAGGAGGTCGATAGGTGGCTCAGGGGCCGCCTTACCACCCTCCGTCGCTGTCGCGTCGGCGGGAATGGACTGTTGTTGATCAGTAGTAGCAGGTGTGGTTGTCTTCTGCTTGAGCTGGGCGAGTAAGGCAGCGTTAGCCGCCAAAAACTGCTCGGTAATCCGTTGTCCCGATGCCAAAACTGCCGTACGAATCTGTTCGGCTGTGCGTTGTTCGAGTGAGGCAGCGTGAGGGTCGGCCGCTGCGGCGGATGTAGACTGCTCAGGCTGCATGTTGTGGAACTGCGTAGCTGAACGAGGGGAAGTGTCGCGTGACGCTCGAGTGCGCATGGGACGATGGTAAACTGACACCCTGCTCGACTACTAGAGTCGAGACTGCGTTCGCGCGAAGCCTAGATTGGCTGAGCGCGAAAGCAGAGAGTGCCTAGGCTCGTGGCTAGCTACGGCTTATAAAGCACGGGCTAGCTAGAGCTGACCGTTGGGGAAGTCGTTGGTCGTTGGTTGCGCCTAACTGCTTGGGCGAGGTGGTTGCCCTGCAGGTGAGACGCGCCGATATTAACGGTAACAGTAACCGCTAGAGTTACTGTCCCGTACACATGGAATTGGATATGCAGACCTCTAGATTCAAATCAATCTGACCATAAAAAATACCGCATTTGTAGTACCAAAATCCATTCGAGCGGATGATGAAAAGGGGACACACTGACAGACGGACAGAAAGACAAACACACACACACACACACACACACACACACACACACACACACACACACACACACACACACACACACACACACACACACACACACACACACACACACACACACACACACACACACACACACACACACACACACACACACACACACACACACGGATTTTTTCAAAGAATTGTAATAGGACAGGAGATCATATCATCGGCCACAGCAGGTACAGGTACCTGTACCAATTTTTATTTGTGGGGGCGGGGGGGGGCGTCATCACGACCCGTACCGTCGATTAAGAGCAGTATCGCATTATTAGCGATTTCCGTCCATTCCCAGGGCCAGTATTATTAGCGTTAACTTTACGTCACTTACTCATGAAATGTCGATGAGTGACTCGTCATGAAGTATAAAATTAAACAGTAGAAAAATTACAAACTTAGACAAAAACCACCATGCAAAAAGGAAAAATCAATAAGGAGGAAAGCCCCCCACAGGCCCAAAGCCGGAGGAACGAAGAGGCACGCCACAGATACACTCCTCTACAAAATTCCGGACACGATTTCGCACCTTCGCAAGTAAAATTTTTAACCATGCGTCGATTTTATTGACAAATCTCCCGAAATCCTAGGCAACGCTTTGGCGCCAAAGATGGAATGCGCCGACCACTACGGAGGACGAATTCGAGCACTACCGAGCTTATGTACTTGGGGCTATCGCGCCCGCACTCGTGCGGCACCCCGTGATGGTTAGACGAAAAGAGTAACGGCCCCACAAGGGGGCCATGTGTGGCGACTAGAGAAGTGAGAGGAGAGAGATGGCGGCCAGCGAAGGCACCGGCAAGGCCGGCCGACCGCCACTAAAAGGGAATAGAGTACCGCTAATAGCATAATACTAAATACTAGGATGGTAGATAGCTACCTTGTACATAAGCACTCTAGGCAACGGGATGGTTAGTGCGCAAGACATACCGTGCAGCACGCTCTTTAAAACAATCGCGGTGCTGGTTAGACGAAATAAGTAACGGGCGCACAACGCCGCAATATGAATATTGATGCGACGGTCGCGCAAATGAAATGCATAGGCGACGGAGGGAGGAGGTGTTGGGCATGCCGCTGTGGGGGAAACGCACAAAATCGCGTATGTAGACTTACCACCGATATGCGCACAACCCAAGGGCAAGCCGCTTTCGGCCACAACGTTCAAACGATCGCAACTTACTCAAATGTGGTCAAAACGTTTTTTAATCATATACCGTTGGACGCGTCTTTACAGTGCGCGTCGAACACACCTACTCCGGAGTCGAAACACCAACAAACAAATATTCCGTGAATTATTCTAATTTACAGATTATTCCGGTAAAGCTGAGCCGCAGTGCCAAGCAACACCCATCGAATTCGGCTCACCTCATGAGGCGATTTGTGCGGGGTTTGTCGATATATGCTTACCTATTCTTCATTCCTACTGATTTCCGAGCCTATTCCCCGACGCGTGCCACCCGTGGGGCGGGTGTGGTTGGCACAAGCACATACTCAAGCATTCCAAACACCACCGTCATCGTGATGCGTCCCTAACAGCCAAGTTGGACCTCGCCCCTCCCCTAAGCCAATCGCCCTCGCATGTTTACAGCGTGCAGTGTTTATCCAAACCTGCGTAATGTGGGTCTTTGCTCGCTTGCTTTCCAAAAACATCTTCCGTACCAGCGGCGTGAACTCCCGTGCTCTATTCACACACCCGCAAACCAAACCTCGCGCATTGAACACGGCACCCACGCCTCCAAACCCCTTCCAAAGAGTCCCCAAAAGTACGATTATGTGGAACACGGAGTACTATGCAGCTTGGCATGAGCGCTTGAGCAATGCCCAAGCGTGGCGCTCAGAACGACGTGTTTAGTTTAGACAATTTCATGGGAATTTATGGGCTTAATTCGACAAACTCCACCGACAACACCCGCTTTAAGCTGAGGTCTAACCATCTCGGATGACGGCTTATTGCTTGCTTCTCGGCTTTCCTACAATTGGGTGGTGCTCGGGTATCGTCGTGCTTGACGTGGTGAGAGGGAGGCGTGTTCATGACTAGCTTATGTTTAACATAATGCATGTCCGGACTATTGTGGAGGAGTGTACTTAGTGAATATTGTAAGTAGCGCTAGTCAGGCAGCAAGATCATCCGCGAGTTTCATCCATCAGTTCGCACCTGCTCTTCATCATGCTCGTGATGTTGCTGCGAACGGCAACCGCAACCGTAGCTATGCGTGGTAAAAGTGAGCGAATTCGCCGTAAAATCGTTTTTGCTAGCAGGCAGGCAGGCAGGCGTGACATTAGTGCCGCCTGTAACATCATGTCATTAACGTACTCTGAATATGCTGCAAAATTTAGCGAATGATCGTCTTATTCTGCGTGATTAATTTGCAATTAAGGATCAAAATTGTCTCGCAAGAGCGATGTATATCGCTACTATACCCTGCACGATATGGGTTTGTTTACTGTACACAGTCGGCTGTTTCGGCGACGCTTGTCGTTTCACCGGCGGCGGGCGAGCTTTCCCGGCGAAGACAAGAGAGTGCTCCGCAGGACCACATGTCCTCAGACGATCACCACCCGCAACTAGACGTAGCACACTTTGCACTGAGGTGACCTAAGTACATGTACTCTCGTGGTCATATACTTATCGCGCGATGTCTAGTCTGTCTTTCCTTTCCTTGCGTGCTTGCCTTACGCAGACGCACACAGTTCAGAATGACGCCGACAGTCTGTACGCGCTTGCTGTGGGCCTGTAGCCGAACGATCAACGATGCCAAACAGCTGACCCATGCAAGCACGCCTGCCTTGCCCGCAGGTGAACATCGAAATTGCGTTGAAGACCTGAACTAGCTTAACGGATTTACAAACCAGAAACATGGTAAGCTTAGAAGGCATCGCGCCCCTCGACAACTTGAATAGGTGACGGCAGTGTTAGTAGCTGGACGACTGATCCGACGGGCGCTGATCACGAGACAGGCTGACACCGCCGGAAAGACCATCGAGTGCAAGGCCGCCGTGGCCTGGGCGCCAAACAAGCCCCTCGATGTCCGTACTGTAACTGTGGACCCTCCCAGCGCGGGAGAGGTCCGCATTCAGATCAAGGCCACCGCGTTGTGTCACACGGTAAGCTTTGCGGCGTCGTTCTAATTTGGAACCACGAATTACCTTACCGTTCAATGCCAATGTTGTTTCCATATCTCTATGATCACCGGCTAACAGTCCTATAAAGTAAATGGGTATTGCGTGTCGAAGCCGTCTGCCCCGTGGTTTCATGTATTTTTCTCTCAACAGTTTGCACATGGTGCAGGATTCGTACACCCTGGATGGCCTGGACCCCGAGGGCCTGTTCCCTTGCATCCTGGGCCACGAGGCTGCGGGTGTGGTGGAGAGCGTCGGTGATGGCGTCACCTCTGTGAAGCCCGGCGACCACGTCATCCCCTGCTACCAGGTAGGCAGGCTATGTAAACTCCCATCAGGTGAAAATCAAAGCTGAGGGTAGCTGGACCTGAACAGTACTCTATGCTCTGTTTGTGCAGGCGTACTGCGGGGACTGCAAGTTCTGCAAGCACCCCAAGTCCAACCTGTGCGTCTCCGTCCGAGCCTTCACGGGTAAGGGCGTCATGAAAGCGGACAGCCAGACTCGCTTCAAGTGCGATGGCAAGCCCATCTACCACTTTATGGGCACCAGCACATTCTCGGAGTACACCGTTGTCCACGAGCAGAGTGTGGCGCTGATTGACAGCGCTGCCCCGCTGGACAAGGTGCGTGCATGTTAACCCCAGTTGAGGCTGCTTGATTTATGCGCCCAGGGTATTTTAGGGGAAGGATTGGAGTCTAAGGCCTTATGCTGTCATGGCAGGTGTCTCTGCTGGGCTGTGGCGTCGCCACTGGGTGGGGCGCCGTGCACAACACTGCTCAAGTGCACGAGGGCGCCACTGTAGCTGTGTTTGGTGTGGGCGCAGTGGGGCTGGCTGTGATTGAGGCGGCGGTGGAGGCCAAGGCCAGCCGCATCATCGCCGTTGATATCAACCCCGCAAGGTTTGAGACCGCCACCAAGTGGGGCGCCACGGAGTGCCTTAACCCCAAGGACTACGACAAGCCCATCCAGAGCGTGATCGTGGAGATGACGGAGTGGGGCGTGGACTTCAGCTTTGATTGCACGGGGAACGTGGAGGTTATGCGCTCCGCGCTGGAGTGCGCCCACCGTGGCTGGGGCGAGTCTGTAGTCATTGGCGTGGCTGCCTCGGGGAAAGAGATCTCGGTGCGTGTCGTGCGTGGGGGCTACTCAGTCACGAGTGGCAGGTTGTTGTGTTTCTAGGTAAGATGAATTAACAAACCTGTTGTCCTGTGCTGTCAGACCCGTCCCTTCCAGCTGGTGACTGGTCGTGTGTGGAAGGGCACCGCGTTTGGCGGCTACAAGAGCCGCATCCAGGTGCCTGAGCTGGTCAAGAAGTACATGGGGGGCGGGACCAAGCTGGATGACTACATCACCCACAACATGAAGTTCGATCAGGTGCGACGTGGTTCTGAAACGTGAGAGTTGCCTGTCATTCTTTGCTAGGTCCTCCTGCGGTTTTCCCCCAATGCCTGAGCGCCTCCTCTCTTGTCTCCCTCCTCAGATTAATGAGGCCTTCGATCTGCTGCATGCCGGCAAGTGCCTTCGCTGTGTGCTCACTTTCTGAGTCATTTCAATGGAATAGCTGCGGCGATGGCTGTCATATGAGGGCACACAATCTAGGAGGGGTTACTTTACACCATAGTCAGCTGTGCCATGAAGCTGACCTATCTATTTGTAAGCTTCATGTACAGCGCTGATACCTCAGTTTCAAGCTTGATAGGCATCATGTGCATGACGGCATTGGGCGCCATTCGGTTGTGCTTCGCTATCTCTGCATTTACTTTGTCTAAGCGCACTTGAAACCCTCCCTTCGCACTCACCCACCCTGGCACGCCCTTCAGCTGCCGCATCGCATCAGCTAGACTCGCAGGCTGTGCCTCCACTACCTGCTTCACAAAAGGCTCGATGCTTGCCCTCAACCCTCGCACTCTCTCTCGCACCACCTTCCCCACTTCAACCCACTCTGGCAGCACGTTGGCGTTTTTCAAAATCTTCACCGAAATGTCGCTCGAGTCCTCCGTGCGGTTCAGCGGCTGCCCTTTCCCTGGCAGCTCGTCGAAATCCCCCACCTTCATGGCTTCCCTGATCCTGTGGTTGGCCAGTATCTCGAAGGCGGCCTCGGTGTCCGGCGCGGTCCCTTCCTCCTCGAGTCGCGCCTCCAGCTCGAGTTGGTAGTCGAAGTGCGCCATCGCTATCGGTGACCGGGGCCGCGGTCGGGTTGTCGACCCTTCACTCCTGTTGCCACGGGAGCCATCGTCCTGGGCTGACGTCATCGTGCGTCGATGCACGACGGCTGCTATGGCTTGGCAGACGCTCGGGACGAGCTTCGTTTGGCGCCCGGGTCGGAGAGAGTCAGCCAGCGCGAGCAGCAACATATCGAAGCAGATTCGCCGAAAGTGCTAATGGTGGCGGCACTGATGATCGACCGAGAGGGCAAACGCCGGAGAGAAGCTACTCGACTAGTGTAGTTTGACAGGCACATCTGCTGGTCGCACTGCCCGGGGATCCTCCGGCCCACCATCGCGGCTGGAATATAATAATTTTTTTTCTGGCCGGCTGGTTTGTTTACAAAAAGAACAAGATGAGCACGGACAGGGAAAGTGGGAGGGTAAACAAGAGGGCAAGAATGACAAGGATATAATAATCCTATATGGAACATAAGTGGAATACAATAATCCTTAAATCATTAAGCTTTTTATTATATTTGCCGAGCAGTTATTGAGAGTACTGCACAGGTGCAAGTACCTGCACTGTGGATACAAACACTCCTCCACAATAGTCCGGACGTGCATTATGTTAAACATAAGATAGTCAAGAACACGCTCCCCTCCCACCACGTCAAGCACGACGATACCCGAGCACCACCCAATTGTAGGAAAGCCGGGAAGCAAGCAGTAAGCCGTCATCCGGGGTGGTTAGACCTCAGCTTAAAGCGGGTGTTGTCGGTGGAGTTTGTCGAATTAAGCCCATAAATTCCCATGAAATTGTCTGAACTACACACGTCGTTATGAGCGCCACGCTTGGGCGTTGCTCAAGCGCTCATACCAAGTTGCATAGTACTCCGCGTTCGACATAACCGTATTTTTGGGGGGATTTTGGAGGGGGATGGAGGCGTGGGTAAAGTGTTCAATGCGCCATGTTTGGTTTGCGTGTGTGTGAATAGAGCACGGGAGTTCACGCCGCAAGCACAGCTGCTGTTTTTGGAAAGTAAGCGAGCAAAGACGCACATGACGTAGGTTTGGATAAATACTGCACGCTGTAAACATGCGAGGGCGATTGGATTTGGGGAGGGCCGAGGTCCAACTTGGCCGTTAGGGACGCATCACGTTGCCGGTGGTGTTGGGAATGCTTGAGTATGTGCATGTGCCAACCACACCCGCCCCACGGGTGGCAAACGTCGGGGATTACGCTCGGAAATCAGTAGGAATGAATACTTGGTAAACATAAATCGACAAACCCGCACAAATCGCCTCATAAGGTGAGCCGTATTCGACGGGTGTTGCTTGGCACTGCGGCTCAGCTTCGCCGGAATAATGCGGAAATTAAAATAATTCACCAAACCTTTGTTTGCGAGTGTTTGAACTCAGAAGTAAATGCGTTCGACGCGCACTGTAAAGACGCGTGCAACGGTACCTGTTTGAAAAAGCTTTGACCCCATTTGAGTAAGTTGTGATCGTTTGAACATTGTGGCCGAAAGCAACATGCCCTTGGGTTGCGCGCATATCGGCGGTAAGTCTAAATACGCGATTTCGTGCGCTTCCCCCACAACGATCTGTCCAACACCTCTTCTATCCATCGCCCATGCATTGTTCTTGCGCGACTGTCTCATAAGTCTCCACATTGCGGCGATGTGCGCCCGTCACTCTTTTCGTCTAACCCGCACGGCGACTATTCGAAAGCGCGTGCCGCACGGCTACGGGCGCGGTAACCCCAAGTACACAAGTCCGGTAGTGCTTGAATTCGCCCCCCGTAGTGGTCCGCGCATTCCATCTTGGGCGCCAAAGCATTGCTTAGGATTTCAGGATATTTGTTAATTAAATCGGCGCATGGTTACATTTTTTACTTGCGAAGGTGCGAAGCCTTGTCCGGACTTCTGTGGAGGAGTGTACAAGGCCATAATAGGTAGCGAATTACAAAAAGCACTACGGCAGACACAACAACAGGTAACTACACAACGAGTAACATTGAATGCCAAACTTGCCTCCCCCCCCCCCCCCCCCCCCGGAGCCCTCTTGAATGATTGGAATGATTCGAGGTTAATAACGCTTGGCGATTGGCCCCAAATTCCTATAGATGCGATAGCGCGAGCAACAATGATACCCTTGTCTTGCAGGTTTGGTGAGGGATCAATGTACGGCCTCCCTCGGAGGTTGCGTCACCCCGGCGGTCGGCGGAGCGCGACACCATATTTACTCCACGGAAATACAACCCCTGAAATCTCCCGGACAATTTAAGACGTGGACCGCGGTGAGCACGTGCGGAGGTTGGACAGAGGGGAGACTGTGTTACGAATACGATATGGCTGGATTCGAAGTTGTACTTGTAATTATTTCAAAGCGGCTTGTACGGGTCATGCAGTCAACTGAACTACATTAGGATAAGACTCGCCACAAATAATTCGACGGAAGGGGGCAAACATAAACCGCTGTATAAAATCATTCATGCGGGTATACTTTTTAAACCTCAAAGAACGAGAGTCCGTCGCACCCATACTTGGAAAGATACCAAGCAATCAACCAACTAAGCCGCCATTGGAGCCAATCGACCCCCATGCTCATGGGCAAAAGCGATAAGTGAAAGCAAATACGTTGGGTTCTAGCAAGAATAAGGAAAAATTAATGACAAATATGATTATGTTAGTGTCGTCTCTCCGTCCGATATCATAATACTCATCACGGCCGTGCCAAGGATTGGCAGCAAGATATCATATTGCTAAGGCTAGCGTATCTGAGGTGGGGTCATTGTAAGCCGTAGTTGGCTTTCTTGGTGTCGTGTCACCGTACTACGTATGTTATCGGCACAGTCTTATTATGGGATTAGGTTGATAGACACGCGGGATTGTATCGTATGTTAGAAATGATTTGAGAGCTAAGTTACTAGTAGGGGTGCATTGCAGGTTTAGGGCAAGCATTGCCAGGTGGGGTAGGAATGTTAGGTCTACACTAAGACCTAGCGTGCTAGCTCTTAGTGTAGACCTAACATTCCTACCCCGCCCAAAAGAATGGCTATCGGCGTCAAGGATTTGTCAGCGGAAAGCGGATTGGGTACTGGTTGTGATGGTAGAGATACGACGCTTGGTTGAAAAGAAAAGCGAGGGCTTGACTAGAGCGGGCAAAGGCGTGCATAGCTTCCACGTGTTTGAGTCAACAATAAGGCTCCCAAGAGTCGTGGGTCGATTCGGAGCCTCCCTAATATGTGTTAAAGTTGAAAGCGGACGGTGGCGGTCCGCGGAGTGAGCAATCCGAAAGTCCAAACTATAGGTCACAATGAATCCATCTTGTGGGGTGTCAATGCGGCCGGGATTAGTGGCAGGGGTCGCTGCGTATGCGGTAGCGGTGCGTCTAGTCACGTGCCGCCGTAGCCCGTCGAGAGTCTTGAGCTACACCGGCTAGACGGTCGCATGTACTCTTGTGGACATTGTAGACAGGGTAACAAGCGAGGCGGGGCTTGATGAGTCCGATGCTTGCAGCATGGGTTGTGGGTGCCCTGCCGCGTGTAGCGTTGTCATTGCCGAAGGGTGCATTTCGAAGCTATGCCCGTGACCGAGGGAGGGCACGTCGCTTGTCGCAATGGCGTCGTGACATACTTCGCGAGGCGGTAGCCATGTACAAGGTGTAGAACCGGGCTCGAAGTAAATATAGGGCCGTGGTGATTGTAGCACTGCCTATAGTTCCTTAGTGTTATAGTCATGTGGCGTTGCGTATTTCGCCGTGGTACTGTCGAGGTTGGCCGCGGCGGGGGGGGGCGCGAGTAATAGCGAACAGTCGCAAGCACGCGCGGGTGCGGAGGTGGGAATACGTCGATAACTTGGTGGGAAGGTCTTGTCGCGGAAGCGCGTAAAGCGTAAGATGGGACGCCCGGGTAGGCTGACGCGCGTCCGACGATGTGTCGGCGGAGTGGGCGCTCGTTTTAGCGTCGAACTTGTGGCCGAGGGAGGGGCGGTTGGTGGAGGTAAGTTCTCTCGGTTGCAGAGTCCGGGGGTAGTCTGTTCCGCATTTATTTGTAGCATGCATTTGCAGCTTGTCCCGTGTTAAGCATTTCTGTCTCGTAGTCGGGTTCTGAGATCATGTCGCCGGTGAAGGAGTGGCGGTCGGCGGTGTTCGTCGCACATATCTCGGTGTCGTCCTGTGGAAAATCGGCGGGGGTTGCGAAGGTAAACCATTCAGGGTTGCGCCTGATTGTGACGCGTCCGCGGAAGTCCGAGTATTCGGAATTTGAATTGCTTCCAAGCCGTCGTGGCTGTTCGGGTCTCACGAATGGACGTCCCGCGAAGACCACAATTGGCCTCTGCATCTTTCGGAAGGGAGATGTGGGTGGTTCGTTAAACCGTGGAAACCGGGCGAGATTGGAAACAAAGTAGCCTCACTCACATTTGTGCGTTGGTCGTACGAGATAGCGCCCATTCCTCGGATAGGATTGCACAGTCGGCCCGGGTCATGGAAACACATTCCTTAGAAAAAGAGGCGCACGCCGGCGGCGCAGCGGCGCCGGCCCCGGAGGGGGGTGCGCTTGCATGCCCGTCGGCATCTCCTCACCTCCCCGTGGTGGGCGCTTGAAACCCCGTAGCCGTGCCATGCTTGGCACGGTAGGGGGCTAAGAGGGCCGACAGCTCGATCCGGAGGATGAGCAGCTGTCCGGAAAGCCATGTCCGGAGGGCTTTTGAAAAAAGTAATTTCTGTGCAATACCGGCACCAAGATCTCCCGCTCGAGCCGTTCGATATGTTTTTTCGCGGTGTAGTACTCATGAATACAATCCTACTTTAAGGGGGTGGGACATGTACTACAGAAGCGTTTGGTGGCGAGGAGGGTACGGCCGGATCAACGGTGGGGGGCGGGTGTTGGTGCTCGTGGTGGCCAGCCGGGAAGCAACGCCAGGAAAGGGCTCTCGCTAGCCGTCGACCAGCCATGTGCCAGTCGAATCTTCCCGGGGGTTGAGGCAAGACAAGGCAAAGGCCGGTGGCCGGTCGCAGACGGAGGAGCGGCTATGCGAGGCGGCGGCGATCCTCAAGATCAGCCGCCGCCGGAAAGCCATGTACTGAGGGCTTTTTCGGAAATTAAACTAATGTCCGTATCCGGCGTCTAGCTTGTCGGGGAGTAGCACCAGGGTAGGGCGCTCACTAGCGAGCCGCTACGTCGACAAGCTACATCTCCCGGGGGGAGGAGTAAGCTTGAGCGGCAAGGAGGACGGTCGCGACGGAAGGAGCGACACGATTTGGCGGAAAACCCCTTACGGAGGGTTGCTGAATAATTTCCGTTCGCCCGCTGCCCGCGGGATCCGACTACGGTGACCAACCCCCCCCCCCCCCCCCCCCCCCCCCCCCCTTCGACACCCACTAACCCGACAAACCTACACATTCTTGAGCGTGGGCCCGGGTGAGCGCGGAGGCCCCCGCTCAACAAAGGCTGCTCGGTGGATGCGCGATCAAAAGGGGGATGGTACGGACACAAGCCGGAATATCCGACAGGTACCCGGGTATCAGACAGAGAAAAACGGAGGAAATGAGCGGGGAAAATCTAGGCGCGGAGGCAGGAGCGCCAGTTTTTCCTATGTCTGTGTGTCTCGGTCCCCCCCCCACCTGCCCTCGAGGTGACAGGGGACCTCGACAAGGAGGACCGTCGCGTCGGTGGACGCGGCTACGACCTTGGGGCGGGGTTTACGGGATGCGGCGGCGGGATCGACGAGCGACCACGCGAGGAGGGGTTTCTTGCTAACCTTACCCCTCCTATCTTCGGCAAGACCGAAGTCACGCGGGAGCTAGATTAGGTTGGCCCGTCGTCCCTCCCGAACGCCGACTGGCCTAGGCCGGTCGGCACCCCGGTTCGGTGGGAGCGGGCCGTGCATCGTGAAGGTCGAGCAGCAGTTTAGTCTTGCATTTCTAGACAAGTGAACTTATTTTTAGATCTGTTTTTCTTGATTACAAAATTGCTATGCTGTTACTGCTTAGGCGGCCCTAATAATTATAATATACAAAATTATTAGGGCTGTGGCAATTGCTGCGATTGCTTACAAGTTTTTAACTCCCGAGGAACGTCGACACACATTGAAGCTTGGTGTGTCGATAGGTGTACTTGGTCGAAGAGACCCGGGCTAAACTCACCCATATGTCATGAATGGCTATCTAGAGAGGCCCGATAGACTGCAGCCGGTCCAGTTTGCCGGTATTGTTGTGGATAATTTTAATTTCAATTGCAATGGCCGTCGTGAAGTCGCTCTGTGCAGCAGGTGACGGGATGGCGGTGTCGTTGTAGCGAAAGTGGTTGTCTTGTTGGTCGAGGTAGACCTCGGAGCTATTGGGATCACGGTCGGGTGGTGGCCCCGCGACTGCACACGGGTCGCAAATTGCGCGAGACGCGCGCTTCTGATCAGTAGGGGTGGCTTGACCACTTGGGGTGAAGTTCACGGCGTCGGGCAAAGCCTGCACGGTGTCGTAGTTCAATAGTGCGCCAAGTAGCCGCGCGGTTGTAAGTGGTCGTGCGCGGTGGCAGAAATGGAGCGATGCAGCCGCTTTTATCCGTGTGGGTGGCTTCTTCGTCGGTGTAGAGCGCGAAGCTGGTGGCTTGTTGTAGACAGCGTTGAGGTGGACCGTAGTGCGTCCAACACCGTGCATGTGGTGTGGGCGTGTAGTGGGATTGCACACCTTGTCACTCATGTGCGGGCGTGGGAGAGAGATGCTCCCGGTGTGAGCACATGCTTTGGTCCGACGTTGAGGTCGTAGATTGCGCGCGAGGGGGCTCTTGATCAGCAAGGGTGACCTTAGCAAAGGTAGTAAGGTCGACGACGTCGGGCACGGCGCGCACGGTGTCGCCGTTCAACAATTCGACAAGGGAGACGTGGGCTTCCGTCTAACCACCCTATGCCGCATTGGTTACGGCAGCGGGTCATAAATTGATGCTTATTCTAACGTGTAGTCTGGTCGGAGAGCGGCCGTAGCTGCGCAAGGAAGGCAGTAGATATGGCCTTGAGCTGCGCAGTGAATCTGGTCTCCATATTTATCCGCGCATGCTGTTTAAATTAGTTCTGTGACGTATAGCTGAGATAGCATAGCGTTGACGAGGTGTTGAGACGCGGTAACAACGTGCTGCATGTCGGGATTCGGTGTAACATCAACAATAGGAGAAGTGTTTTGTGACACAAGGGAGAGTATCAAAAAGAAATAACAACGAAGTATGAGAGTCGATACGGCTATTCGCGTGAAGCCTATATGGGCTGAGCGCAAAAGCATAGAGTGCTGGTGCTCGGCGATAGCACCAACTTAAGGGTAGCTGCGAGATAGTGCCTAGCTAGCTAGAGCTGATCCTTGATGCTCGTTGTTAGTTGGTTTGTCGCACCATCCTGCCAGTGCAAGCTCGGTGTCCTGGAGGTGTGACGCGTCGCTAGCTACGGTGATACTAGCCGTTGGGGCCACTATCCCGTAAGCAAGGCAGGTAGGGTTTGAAAACCTCTAGATTTACCAATCTGACTATATAGGGGACAATACGTAAACATGATTAGTAACATAGTAGTTATGAGCTCATGCCCATGTTGTAGCAGCCGTCTCTTGAGTGAGCTTTGCCACCATCCGCAAAGATGTCTTGTTGTAGAAGCCAAGTCACACAATAATGAAAGAGAGAAGCTGTGCTATATATGAGGGTACATGTACGTAACTCTCAGATTCAACCATCCCCAGTGGGACTCGGCCGTACGTCCGGGTCGTCTATCATTAATCTTGCACAGGAATATAGCGCATATTCAGACAGGTATACAAACGACTCCCCCCGTCATACACAGACACGCGCGTGCACACACACACACACACACACACACACACACACACACACACACACACACAAGGAGAGAGAGAGAGAGAGAGAGGCGGGTTAGCACATGCACACACACACACACACACACACACATACACATACAGAGGGAGATAGAGTGTGTGAGAGAGAGAGGAGGGAGATAGGCGGGTGGACAGATGCACACACATACACACACACACACACTCTCCCTCTCTCACACACACTCACACACACAGACACACACACACA
>JAPMLY010003164.1:22500-27077 GCA_026401115.1 Tetraselmis chui | reverse complement strand
CTTGCAAAACTGTCGAGGCGCCTCTTAAAATGATATAACGCCGTGCTTACATTCCCTTCGCAATTTTTAAACTCCGCAATGACAATGTTTTCTCTCAGCCTTTAGAACATCTCATTGCCGTCATGTCACCATATTATCCAGTGACGCTTTTCCAAGCTCACTGTTGTGTCCCTGCGCACTGAGTGCTAATCAAAGGGCCTTTCGGGCAATTACCGCCTACAACAAAATAACTCTTAGTTTTTCCAACTTCAGGCTTCCTATCGACAACTTACATCAGTGCCGAATGCGTGTCTGCTTGTTGCCGTGGCCGCCTTTTTTTTTTAAATTCCTAATTGCCGGTCGGGATGCGCCATCTTGCCATCTTTTAAGATGCGTCGATATGACGTATGTTATTAGCGGAGATATATAGCAAAAAACGACGGCGGCAAGGCCCCTCCGAACGGACGGCTTCCGGAGTGTTTGCGTCTCTCGGGATGTGTGTGTGAAAGAGGTGACGCTAGCCTCAGCAATAAGCCTCTGCATTAGCTTACATAATCAAAAATCGAGCATCAACCGCAATAGTGCATCATACTCTCATGAATACATCGATGTTTGATGCGGAGGCTTACTCAACAATAGACCCCCTCCACTGCCAACATAAAAAAGGGGCTACACCCCGTTCGAGCCCCACCATTGCTAGACCTCCAACTCAGAAATCTCGACAATAAATCTTTTGGTCGTGATATCATATATCATATCATATGATACCAACCATCATCGAATATTTTCTTCGCTCACTCACCCGCTATGGTCTTCCTTGCCGCGTACCGCCTTCCCGAGATCGAGAGGTATGGCTACGACGCAACGCCCATCGCCATTATCTCCATCATATCTTCACGGTACACCGTGCCACAGTCTTCATAAACTAAACGCACATTTGAAACCTAAACGCCCAACAATCAACACATAAAGCAAATGTAGTGTTGTATGTTTCCAAAAGGGGGAGGGGAGAAAACATCACCCCAATGACTTGAAACAACATGATAAGAGGGAACTATGTTGCACTGATCGCTTGGGGGCGTAAGCCAGCCGAGCAAGTCGTGAGATCTAATTCGATTCAATTGCGCGTTTAAGGTTGTTCAACTCCGCCGCCGCTAATTCCGTCATGCTTGGCCCAAGCAAGCAATACCATCCAGATTTCGGGAGCGACACTCAATGTTTCCGCGATTCGGAATTTTCAAATCGGCTGGTCCACCTCGATGTAATCGGAGAGGCCTTTGGCACGTCTCGGAATGCCACCGTCGTCCACAAGTTCTTTGAGCAAGCCCACACATATGCCGAGCTCGCCAAGCAGACCACGATTAGACGGGTTTTGGAAGGCACCGCCTGGCATTGAATAGGCACAATGATGCAGCCGGACAATAAGCGTTTTTTACGATCCTCGACCCCAACGCAGCTGCCCTATACTCAGATAGGCAAGTCTTCCCCCCGTGTCACACCAATAACAAACTCGATATCATGTCATTGAATAGCCACGCTGCTATTGCAGCCCAAGCCCTCCTCTACCGTTAAACCCCTTCTCAACATTACCTCCCACTCCCCCCCCCCCCCCCCCCCGATGCGGACCCACGCCGGCGAACCATGCACGACCGCCGTACACGAAGCTCTACACCTTGAAAACTGTAAAACGCGACCCACACTGCACGACTATCTACACTCACCAAAGTTGTGATACCGCACCACCTAGCTACATGGCAACAAAAATATCCGTCGACATTCGCTCGCATTTGGAAAATAAAACCCGAGTATGTCCCGGATGCCGGGCAAGGAAGCAATATCATAGAATATCCTTGACGAGAGATGAGAATAATGCACTGTCTACGACTCTAAAGACACCCCTCTCAGTCCTTTATCTATCCCTCATTGCAAGCGCTCGATCATAGATACTTTCAAATAACACTCTAGCCAGCGACACAACCCGTCTCGAGCTCGTCACCGTCTGTCACGCCCACCACGGCATTGCTTGATCTCCACACGCACACGCACACACACACACACACACACACACACACACACACACACACACACACACACATTGCTACACATACATTGCTACACACGCACCCCTTACTCTTTATTTTTATTTGACTCGCAGAATTGACAAAACACACTAACACGAACACAATTACACGAGTCGTGCCCACAACGGCATTGCTTGATCTCCACGCACGCACACACACGTACGCGCGCGCACACACACACACACACACACACACACACACACACACACACACACACACACACACACACACACACACACACACACACACACGCACGCACACACACACACACACACACACACACACACACATACACACACACACACACACACACACACACACACATTGCTACACACGCACCCCTCATTCTTTATTTTTATTTGACTCGCAAAATTGACAAAACACAATAACACGAACACAATTACACAACTTATGCAACTGATGACCTATTAATTAGAACATAGTACGACCCTAACAATGCAACGGCTGCAACACTCAAACCGCTTTATTATTTGATGATGTGCATGCACGGCGGTAAGCATGCATAGATGGATTGATGCCATATGTTGCTGCATTTATTAGCTCAAATCTCTATGAGTATAGGGCGCGCGCGCTCGTGTGTGTGTGTGTGTGTGTGTGTGTGTGTGTGTGTGTGTGTGTGTGTGTGTGTGTGTACGTGTGTGTAGAAAGATGTGTGTGTGTGTGTGTGTGTATGTGTCTGACTGTGACATAGTGTGACTGTGACATAGTGTGACTGTGACTGTGACATAGTGTGACTGTGTGTGTGTGTGTGTGTGTGTGTGTGTGTGTGTGTGTGTGTGTGTGTGTGTGTGTGTGTGTGTGTGTGTGTGTGTGTGTGTGTGTGTGTGTGTGTCTGTTTGTGCGTCTGAGCGCGCGTGTATATGTGCGTGTGTGAGCGAGAGGGGAAGTGCTGCTCCTGATTGAGTGAAAAAGAGAGGGCGTGTGTGGCTGTGCGCGAGCGATTGAAAGATAGGATGTGTGTATGTGTGTGGGAGAAAGATGTAGAGCGTGTGGGAGAGGGAGCGTTAAAGTCTGTCTGTGCGTTTGTTTCTGTGTGCGGCGGCGCGCTGTGTCGGACGCCTAGCGGCCCGAGCTTCCGCAAAAGCACAACTTAGCGAGTCTTCCCCTAGTTTAGATTTCTCTAACCCTACGGGTTCGCAATGACATCTTTCGCTACCCGGCGTGAGAGCTGGCGTTGTTGTGACGCCACCTGCTGCTCGAGACGTTGCCGCTCCACCGAGCAAAACGCACGCGCCTTCGTCGCCCCGGTCGGCGTTGTTGCAGAGTGGGGCCTCCGTTTCTTGAAGCAAACGGGGCCACTTTCACACACACGTTAATTCGCATTCAACAAACACACCCTTTCCTGCTGCTAGTCGGATGGACTTCAAGGGCGGCGGCGACAGCAGCACCGACAGTGGCGTAATGGCGGGTAACTTGTCGGACGATGAGACGGCACGGCACGGCGGAAAGGCCGATAATACCCGACATCGGGACGAACGAACGGTGGGTACACAGCGCGACACCGTCCCGCGCCCAGAAGTGCAACAGCTGCTCAATACTGTTGCATGTCCCACCCTTGTTCGCACGGTTGCTGTCGAGCTGCGTGAAAAACATGCGCTCAAACGCAAGAAGGTGGGGTTACGTCGTGTATATAATGAGCATGTATTGGCTGTGTAATAGTACCGTCGGCGCGGTACAAAATGGATTCGGGTTTGTATCGGAACCATTTGTCCTGGTATATACCGTTCGGAACCGTTGGTTTGGCGGCGCTTCGACACTGAAGCGTCCGGCCAGCTTGCGTTGAGCTGTTTCATCCCATCCTTGTTATTGGTTGAGGCGCTTGATTTTTAACTCGTCGTTGAGTATGGGCACCGTTGACGACGCAACCCATAAATCGGCAACCCCGTCGGCGCGGTACAAATAAATCGACTCGGGTTATTTTGGAAGTTTGTACATATCAGGTACCATATTAGGAACCGTCGGTTTGGCGGCGCTTCGACACTGAAGCGTCCGGCTGACTTTCGTTGAGCTGTTTCAACCCGTCCTTGTTCCTGGTTGAGCCACATATTTTTCTACTCAACGTTGAATATGGGCACCGATGAGGCAACCCGTGAAGCGGTCCTGTGTGGCCCGTCAAACAGTGGCGTAAATTAAAAAACTTTAATTGTCCCGGTTGGTTGCGGAAAACCTGCGTTGTCAAAGCCCCCTTTTTCGAGAAACACGCTACTACATATTGGTCGCTGCATATGTCGACAGATAATAAACGCAACGTGTGTGCGGAAATAGTGGAAGTGCAGAGCGAGCACTCCGAGGCGCCGTCGACAACGTATAACAGGCCGTCAAGATATTATGGACCTAAACTACAACTCTCCCTCCCATCCCGCCACATTCAGCGAGCATGGCAATACCCACTCACCGCTAAGAGACAGCCCCGTCAGTGCTGTGGACAGCCCCGTCCAGCTGCCGTCCTCACATTCCTCCCCGGCTCCGATGCCTTGGCCGCCGCAATGGCTTCCA
>JAPMLY010003164.1:15000-17500 GCA_026401115.1 Tetraselmis chui | reverse complement strand
AATTCTCAAAAAGGGTCGCATAATCTGGTATCTCAACCATTGGTTGCATGCCAATATTTATGTTGTGCTGTAGATTGTCACGGGTTTCTTCGTGAGGACTGAACCAGGTCTCTACAACTCGCCAAAATCGGGATTTAGCCGTATACACCGCCTAGTGTTATTTTTCTATTCCGTAAGTTCGCGCAGGGCTTTATTCTGTGTCGTAAAGCCGTTTCCGTCCTCGTCTACTTTTGAACGTAGCGACATTTATGCTTTGGAGGGGAACGAGTCGAGGGCTTTGCACCTAAACTCGCAACTACACTTGTCTCCTCCCGGTCCAGGTCCCGCGTGGCGAGCGCGGCGACGTGCTTGTGTTTCTCTCGGGTATGGACGACATCAGCGCGGTCGCGGACGCGCTGGAGGAGTACGCGGCACAAACCAAGCGCTGGGTGGTGCTGAAGCTGCACAGCTCGCTGGCGATGGAGGACCAGGTGGGGGCTGCTGTGGGACACTGTTTACACAACCACGTAAATTTGCCTTCCAATGCTTTAACTGTCTTTCTACTGCACCCCTTGCGAATTGGTATGAGCGAATTGGTCGAGAGGTTGAGGAAGAATGGCAAAATACGGACCCGAATGTTGTATAGCGGAGAAAAGGCGCTTTTGTCTTTTAACCGAGAATGCAAGATTAAAGCAGAGGGTGTGTGTGCGTGTGTGTGTCTGTGTGTTAAAGTTAAACACTGAACTTTCATGAGGTGTTCTGTCCATATCTGAATCGGGTATTATGTTAACATCGACGTAAATGTAGGTCGGGATGAATATGTGAACGTTGTAGAGTCATCGCCAGTGTGTCTATGTTTTGGCAGATTGCCAGGAACTAGTGTAGTTGCCTATTATTGCTGTGTCGGCGGCAGGACCGCGTGTTTGACGTGGCTGAGGCCGGCGTGCGGAAAGTGATCATGTCGACCAATATTGCGGAGACGAGCGTCACCATCGACGGGATTCGCTTTGTGGTGGACAGCGGCCGGTGCAAGGAGATGCTGTTTGACTATGCCGGCGGCCAGGTGGGTGGGCTGTGAAACGGTACAGTAGTAATTACGTGCGTGACAATACGTATGCCGCGACTGCAACGCTGTATCGAACAGAATACCGATATCTACTCCGCTAGGGGGTATTAGCTCAGGGATATGTAGTCGGTCAGCCTGAATTTAGGCATACCGTCATGTCATGTCTCTACTAAGACCGCCCGGGTATCGAATATGGCGAAGCGTGGCTAGTTATATTGAAATAGATGATAATGTGTCGACAACGTCGCGCGCGCAATTGTCACAGTTTCATTTTTATAGTGTGTGTTCCTGCACGGACCCCGATAGGATGGCATTGCGGCTCCCCTCAGGTGGGCAGCTTACATGAAGGCTGGGTCAGCCGTGCTAGTGCAGATCAGCGGAAAGGGCGTGCGGGGCGCACAGGACCATGTGAGGCTGAGTTGTCTTATAATCGTACATTGTATCGTTTCCGGCTTCATACTTTCCTATGTAATTTGCCTAGCCCAATTCGGCGAAGGGACATATTTCTTTCATACGTGTTGTTTATATGTGTTAAAAACTACCAGCTCATTCGTACTTGTATCGTTTCGCTTTGCGAGCTCCAGATCTTGGAATCGTTATTTGACCTACTATGTTATTTTGTGCCGCGAGTATTCATATGGCGAGTCTGCTGATAGTCCCCAACGTGGCTTGTGCTTCAGGTGTTTGTTACCGGCTGTACTCGGAGTCCGACTTTAGCTCGTTTCCGCCTTTCAACCTGCCAGAGATCCAGCGCGTGCGGTTGGAGAGCGTGGTGCTGCAGATAAAGCAGCTGGCATGCGGCGGCATGGATCCTCGGCGCGACCCCTCCCGTTGTCTCCATTTCCTGAAGCGCTGCTTGTTCACAACCCGGCGATTTTTACACGCAGTACACAAAAGCACAGTTGACCACGTTTCTGTGACCGCGGAATGTGATCCGAGCGTGCCGTCCAAGATGACAGCGCATCTTGTGGCAATGCATGGATTGCATTGGGCATTTCGAATTTCATTGCCTACTTTGCTTAGATGTTACTGGCAATGTGAATACCTGCACGCCTAGAATTTCCGATTGCTCCAAGTTTCCGATGTGCTAGTACTGATCCGGCTTTTTTCATGCGGCATGCGCTTCGGCTTCATCGACCCGCCGCCACTCGGTGGCATCGAGGCGGCGGTGGGAGCCCTAAAAGCCGCGCATGCGTTGGATAAGCGCGAGGTGGGGGTGGTGGCTGACGCTTTGCCGATACGTGTCCAATAGATATTTGTATTTATATAGTAAAGCAGCTCAAGATAGATTTACGGAAACTCTTATTTCAAACTGCCTCGGGGAGTTTTATGACGGCTCCATAACTGTTGAGTTGGGTGGGCACTATCCAGAGACAATCCTATTCTCGTCGAAGAAATACGCTACGGCGATTGAGCTATTCGGCGAAATAACTTATGCGTATCCGCTGTATGTCG
>JAPMLY010003164.1:0-10000 GCA_026401115.1 Tetraselmis chui | reverse complement strand
CATATGTGAGTGCGTGCGCGCGCGCGTGTGTGTATGTGTGCGTGTGTATATTTGTGTGCGTGTCTGTGTGTGTCTGCGTGTTGTGCGTATGTCAGTGTGTGCATGTATGTGTATGTATGTGTGTGCGCGTATATGTACGTATGTGAGTGTGTTTGTGTGTGTGTGCGTATGTGTGTGTATGTGAGTGTTTTGTGTGTGTGTGTGTGTGTGTGTGTGTGTGTGTGTGTGTGTGTGTGTGTGTGTGTGCGTGTGTGTGCGTGTATTTCCATATGTGAGTGCGTGCGCGCGCGTGTGTGTATGTGTGCGTGTGTATATTTGTGTGCGTGTCTGTGTGTGTCTGCGTGTTGTGCGTATGTCAGTGTGTGCATCTATGTGTATGTATGTGTGTGTGCGTGTGTGTGCGTATGTGAGTGTGTATATTTGTGTGCGTGTGCGTATGTGTGTGTATGTGAGTGTTTTGTGTGTGTGTGTGTGTGTGTGTGTGTGTGTGTGTGTGTGAGTGTGTGTGTGTGTGTGTGTGCGTGTGTGTGCGTGTATTTCCATATGTGAGTGCGTGCGCGCGCGTGTGTGTATGTGTGCGTGTGTATATTTGTGTGCGTGTCTGTGTGTGTCTGCGTGTTGTGTGTATGTCAGTGTGTGCATGTGTGCGTGTATGTGTGTGTATGTGTGTTTGCGTATGTGTGTGTATGTGAGTGTGTTTGTGTATGTGTGTTTGCGTATGTGTGTGTATGTGAGTGTGTTTGTGTGTGTGTGTGCGTATGTGTGTGTATGTGAGTGTTTTGTGTGTGTGTGTGTGTATGTGTGTGTGTGTGTGTGTGTGTGCTTGTATGTGTGTGTGTGTGTGTGTGTGTGTGTGTTGGGGGGGGTTATAATCTTACGATATATAATCAGCTGAAAGGTATTCAGGCACCACCATGGGCTTCTTGTGCAGTGAAATACATGACGAACTAGAGAACGTAAACAGCCGAATGCAGCGTCGTGTGGGATTGTTCTTTGTATATAGTGTAGTCTGTCTTAACGTCCTGTGTTAATTGCCGGACGCTTTTGTGGCAGGGACGCAGATATGCGGTTTCATTTACCCAATGGAAAGGACGCTTCGCTTCATCCCAGCAGTGGCCTGGCGGCGCGCTCGCGGGAGCTCGACTCCACCTGCGGCGTCGTCTACGTCGAGGCGCTCGAGACGCGCGCGCTGTTTCTGTGCAACAACACCCCCGTCCCCGCCCTCCCCGCGGTGCTGCTGATTGCCGCCCGGGTGGATACCAGTCTGGACGGCTCACGGATGGTGGTCGACAGGTAAGCCATTGCCCGCGAAGGGTCTGTCAGTGATATTCTGGGGATAGGATGTGCAAGGGAGTTAGCTGTAGTGGGTCAGTGGTGTGACTGCGATCGTCAAACTCATACATGTTGGGGATATTCGTCGTCATTTCTAGAATTGTGATTCATTTATTTGGCGATTATATATTTAAAAAGACATAAATCCCATGAGCTCCGATTAAAACCGCAGAACGAGGGATGAACTGGTTTTGAATGCACCAGTCTGTGTGGTGATAGAATCAATCATCGCAGACAATGAAACCCAAAGTATTACATCCAACATGCCATGGCACAGCTTACCTTAGATGGAGGTTTCACTTAATAGGCGCATCAGCTCGTGGTAGTTCTGCACATGGCCTAACGTGGCAATGTCAACTTGTTTCTTCACGCTGATTGGCATTTTTGGGGGTTTTGCCACGTGTAACATTCGTCCGGTCTTGCTAACTAGGTGCCTGTTGTGCATCTGATTACTCGTCGGCTCTCTGTTTTGCCGACAGGTGGCTGCTCCTACGTTTTCAAGGCGACGACGGCCCCAGAGTGCTGCTCAGCGTCGCGAGGGCGCGCCGCGCGTTGACGCGACTTATGGGGGAGAAGCTGCGTTGCGCGTTGCAGCAGCGCCGCCGCCGACCCGATTCCGAAGAAGGCGACGGCACTGTCGGTGGCGAGGCAGCCGCCGGCACGGCGTTCTACGACACTGACGCAGTACAGGGCGCGGCGCCGGACTTCCTGCATGAGCTCCCCGCTTGGGTCTCTCGCGTGTCGGGGGCTTGGTTGGAGCCGCAGGTGACAAATTGCCTTAGATGCCGCTGGACGTTTCACCCCTATCCGTGCTTCTGTTTGCTCTTTTCTTTCCAAAAAAATTCAAAGATTACGTGTGCGCACGCTTTTACTTGCATGTTGTGTGTGTGTGTGTGTGTGTGTGTGTGTGTGTGTGTATGTGTGTGTGTGTGTGTGTGTGTGTGTGTGTGTGTGTGTGTGTGTGTGTGTGTGTGTGTGTGTGTGTTTGTGTGTGTGTGTGTGTGTGTTTGATTTCTTGTTTGTCTGTTCTAATCTTGACTGATCCCATTTGTTGGTTTCTTTAGCGGGCTACTTCCTGTGTGCTTTTTCTTACCTGCTGAGTGCCAGTATATGCCGTTTTATTACTCTTTCAATAATATGTGTCGATTCGGAAGTGGGCCATTTGATTCCGCATTTGCTGCTGTTGACAACTGCGCAGGCCGATGGCGCGGGGGGCGAGGTGGCGGAGCAGCTTGCAGCGGCGTTCATGTGGCCCGTCCGATACACTGTGGAGCGGCTTACAGGGACCGCCGCCGCGGCGCAGTTCAGTCGCAGCAGCGGTAACAAAGGCGTTGATACAGAAGGTACGACCGGCGTAGCGGTAGACGGGGGTGCGCTTCGCCTCGCGTCCCCGACACTGATTGCCCCACTCGCCGTCCCTCGCCAATACCTGCCGAGAATGATATCCGACATTAATCCAAAAGGAAAGACTATTGCGTCTGAAAAATAAAAAGGGCGCCGCGACAGACTGACCCGACAACTCGATAGGCGTGGAGTCCGCAACTGCTCGTATATCACACAAGCGTTGTGTGTATGTGCTTCATCGACAGGGGTCAAGGGAGAACAGGAGGGCACCGGGGCGGTGAAGACGGAGGTCGAGTCGCAGGAGTCTTTGGGCGGTGGCCACGCCGTAACACCCTGGCTGCACGTCGGCGCGTTGCGGGGAGTTGAGTCGGGATTGGCCGCGCACGCGACACTGCCGGCGCTTCGTCGCCACTGGAACTGCCCCGGCTGCAGCGCCAGACTCATTGCCACCGCGGAGGATATCGCGGTGAGTGTGGTCAGCCTTGGAGTAGCTGTATATTACCCCCCGTCGCGTGTCGCTACCTTGTCCTGCTACTGACCTCAAAGTACTCTCGATTTCACCCGTCGTCGGCTTCTGGCCAGGCCGAGGAGCAGCAGCGAGTCAGGCGAAAGTTTGGCTGTATGATATTCCTTATCGTTTCGCTGCCGTTGTTGGCTTTGGGCCGAGTACGATAGTCGATCGTGTGGGAGCGTATATCTTGACTAGATTTTATGGATCGAACGACGAGCGGGGGAGATTATGCGGTGCCTCCTCTAATGGACCGTCCCCATAACAAGTCGGACGACTCTGATGAGCCAACTGGTTTTCTTATTATGCTTCAAACCCAACACTTTTCCGCTCGGCATCCTACTTGGCGTCTTGCATATTGCTGGAGCATCGCCGACTTGCTTATGAAACGTGTTGACTTATAGAGTTCGGTGCGTTTCTTTCCAGTTCGGCTCGCGCTGATCTACTCTTCTCCTGCTGGTATGCAGTATTACGATATTCGTTATATACGATGCACTGTTATTGTCGTCCTCGGAAAAGGTTGTGTGGCTTTGAATATGTTGCTGGTGCGTTTGAATAAGCCCTCTCCTCGCCCCTTGGTTAAATAAATTCTTTATTCATTCAATCGTTCCGTGCTATGATATCGAACCAGAGGATGGCTGCGCGCCTCGTCCGCTGAAATGTGGGCACTCGCTTTTGCGACTACAGAGCCACGTACGCCGCTGTTGATTTCGAATAATTTATGACCACCGAAAGTGTATGCGCACAGTTAAGCCGTCGCATGCGGGCTGGTCGACGTGACATCTTAATGACTATCACCAGTCAACGACTTGTAAAACCGGGAAGTCCTTACGAGCTCTTAGCATTAGCGGCTAACGTTAGTGTATTGTAGGTTTCTCGTGCTGGACTAGCAACAAAACTGGCGCCGCCGGCGACTTTGAGCACGCGAAACTGCTTCTCTACATGTATGACACTCACCAATTCCAGCCTGATGCGCCTGCATAGTCATGTGGAGTCATGCCCCTCGGCCATGAAACTGGAGCCAGGTGTGCTAGAAAATTCTTGTGGAGGACACCAGGTCGTCGCGTCGTCTGCGCATGTCGTAAAGCTCCAGCAAGACAAGCTCCTGCTGGGTGAGCGGCCTACTTTTACTATTATCGGACACTGCCCGCCAACGCTCTGCTCGCTGTTCGTTTTTGCAACCGTTTCACGAGCTGATTAAGTTTTTTCGGCAAATAATCTTGTTATTTCACTGTTCGAGTTCATTCGAGGTATGAGACTCAATCTGCGGTTATTTTGGCCGACAGAGGACTTCAAACCAGCGCCAGGCGAAAAACTTGTGCTGTCCCGGGCCCGGGACCCGGCTCTAGTTTTACCACGCGGCACTTCCTCTTCACAACGACTATCTCGCCAGAGCGGCAACGCTTCTTTCGACAATGCGGCACGAGGAGGCGGCGAAGAGTCGCGCTGGAAGGAAGTGCGGAAGGAATAATACTGCCACTGGTGCAGCAACAGCCTCTTGCTGTCCGCGACCGAGTTTCTGAAACACAAGCAGCTTCACCAGCGAGACGGTGACTGATATAAGCAACCCCAAAATAAAACCACTTTGACGACAAACCCCGGGAGGCGTTTGTGTTCTTGAACGGCTTCAATCTGAATCTGTAAAAAACAGCAGCACGACACGTACACCAGCATGATTATCAATGATTATCGTTATTGTGGTGCTAGAAAATACGCTTGTTCTACAACGCGAAACGGTGTTTTGTCCCGTCGTTTGCCCATTTGCGGTTACGTTTCGTCATGTAAATGGGATGTAACAAATTATGAGTCGAAAACAACTCGACGTTGTCTCATCGTGTATCCTACGCTAGGACCGGAAGAAAAAAGGGGTTCTTATCCTTGAGCAATACGAGCCTCAATACTTGCTCGACCATCTTTGATTTTGAGGGCCGGGGCGAGTTAAATATTTATGTTGTTCAACCAGCCAGGTGTCGCTCCTTTTCGTCCACAGTCGCAGTAACTGCGCCGTAATAGTAGGTCGAGCGCATGCGGCATGGAATTTAGTTTGCGTAAACCTTCTCATTATTCTGCACAATCGCATGCATATGAACACACACGCACACACACACACACACACACACACACACACACACACACACACACACACACACACACACACACACACAGTAAGGCTAGGGATCAAGTGAATTTTGTCGATGTTGATGGTAATGATATTTTGCAACGTCGATGTTGATGGTATTGATATCTTGGATTGTCGATGTTGATGGCGTTGATAGTTTGATATGCAGACATCGATGGCAATTCAAGCCGATATTATCGCCGATATATCGATATGTGGGACGATATGTCGATACATCGGGCTGAAATAATCAATATTTTGCAATTGTTTTGATAATTGATGGCATTGATGCGAGCACTACTGCCATCGTGTCGATGTCGATGTCGCAACCTATCACATCGATGGCACTATCACCAGTTGATGATGATACTATCAACGATGCATCGATGGCTGATCCCTAGCCTTAACACACAGACACAGACACACACACACACACACACACACACACACACACACACACACACACACACACACACACACACACACACACACACACACACAAACACACACACAAACCCCAACCCCGCTCCACACGCAGCGCACACAGCTATTATCACCGTGACATTTGCTACGGATACCCATAATCTTACCCAGCAGTGCCGGAACGACATATATACAATCAACATATTTTGTGATTGTATGTTTCCTCCTCCATTTACCGTCAGCTAGTGTTTCACCTCTTCCTGCAACATTCTGCCGCAATATCAACAAACCCAGCCCATCTATCATCGTGGCGTTCGTTTATTACATCATGAACACGCCACTTGCCAGAAGATAGGTCATCTATCGTCATAACAAGGGTGGCACGATCTGAAGGAAGCTGTCCAGTCGATCCGCCTGCGCTGCCCCCTCGGGAGCCGGGAACACCGGGTCCACGCACTTCTGCACCACCTCCTCAATCATCCGCGGCAGCATCTCCTGCAGGTACCTCCCCTTCCGGAAGAGCGCGAGGCTGGTGTTCATCTTGATCAGGTAAGCCCGCCCCGCCTCGTCCATCACAAAGTCAATCCCAAACAGCTCAAAGCAGTACTCCAGCCTCATCGGGTTCATTTTACCAATGACATGTTCAAACACGGACGTCAGGCACGCCTGCAGCTGTGGCACAACCCCCTTCTCCATGTCCACCGCCCCATTCACGGCCGCCTGACCGCCGCAATGCCACACGTAACCTGCATAATATTTAATTCAGTATATATGTATAAATAACTAAATATAATCTATGCATGCAATGCGATGCACGTTACGCTTGACATGATTGTTGCAATGGGTGCAATAGCTGGTTAGGCACAGGATAATGTGGGGTTGTGCGGACCTGAAACTCGGGGTAAGACAGCTTGTTGGCGTCCTCAAACTTGCCAAAGTCAGCGGACGTCTTTTGGTATGCGTCGTTGGTGAGGTGGATGAACTTGTCCGCCAGGTTGTCCACCTTGTACTCGAAGTATGTGGTGCGGATGTAGCCCTCCTTATACATGTATACCCGCTTGTCTGGCGCCACCAACACGTAGGTGCGGATGTCGAACTTACGACCCTGCACAAGCAGCGGCCTCTCGATGTATTTCTGCACGATCCAGCTGCTCCCTCTGCGCTGCTTGGCCGGGTGCTCCATGATATCCTTCTCATTGTCAAAGATCTCAATCCCACGACCACGATTCATGAAGCCCGGCTTGCACAGCCACACCTTCCCCTGCACGCTTAGAGCATAGCGCAGCCGAAAAAACGAGACAGTAAAAAGATCCAAAGTACTACTAAAGTACTACTGAACCTCAAAAAACGGGGATGGGTCGGTAGCTCGAATGAGCAACGCCGATCGTCTTCGCTCTGGGCCTGGCCTCCCATCGAGCGCAAGACTGGTGGACAGGGCCGCTGAACAGCGTGTACCATTCACCTCTCCCCACCCGAGCCTAGCTCAAAATGGTCAGTGGATCCGTAGCGACACCAGACGGTACACACTCAAAGGCGCAGCTTCCAGGGATTTGAATTTCACTCCCCCGACAGCTATCGCGCCATCCACTTCGAAAACCACACATGTACCCGTCAAAGTACTACGAAAGAACAATAACACCCATCGCTTACAAAAAGATCCCCCCCAGAGGAGCGGCGCGCCACACCGCGCCCCTCCGAGCGTCCGGACGTTCCCGTCCGCCGCCAACATCCAACAAACCCAGGTCCCACCGGGCCTGGTCGCGTGCAGCCAACACGTGAACGACTCTCAAACACCTACCAGAAAAGCCACACTCAACTCTACTACCTATCTCCACCACTCGAAATCCTGCTCGAACGCCATGTCTTCGACCCCTACCCTCCCCCCCACCCACAGACAGATGCTCATGCCATTGCGGGATCGGCGCGTGAATACGCCCGCCGCGGACCCCTACAAACCCCGGAGCTATCCAGCGGGACATCCGCTCTCTCTACTCAACCCGGTGTCCCAGCCACCCCCATCTGCCCAAGACCTGGACCCGGCATTGGAACCCTCACCAGCCAGAGGACTCCAGACGCCTCTGGTCCTCGCCGCCCCCAGGTCAACCACTGACCTGGGACGGGCCGCTGACTCACCAACCCACACAGACGACATGTACCGGTGCGATAGTCCCGCTCCGTCCCACAGTAAGGACCAGTCTAACACCCCCCATCCCCTCCCAATAGCCCATGCTGATACTCTCGTTAAGCGCGCACTTAAACCGATACCTTTTCCTCACCTTAGTGCGTCCCAACCACTGTGCTGTAAAGTTCGACCATTAATGCAACATCATGTACCTCGAAAATCATCTTCTTTAATCAGAGAAAAAAATAAAATATATTTTACAGGCCTGATCCCTGCCCCTGCACAAGCCACTGCCCTGATCTGTACTCACCGACGCCCCCCCCCCTCTCATGTTACCCACCTACCCCGCACCTACACTAGTCCACTCGCAGCTGCTCAAGTTGCCTGGCCTGTCGCGCCGGCCCTTGCCCTACACGCTCCCTCTCGCCCGAACTCGCCGCTCGCCGACCGACACCCCCCATCCCACAATACGGCCCTGTATGGCACCCAGCAACCCCTCCCGTTAGCCTGCACTGATACACTGGTTATCAGCGCACCTAAATCGAAACCCTCTTCCCACCGTAGTGCTTCTCAGCCAAAGAGCTGCACAGTTCGATCAATAATGCATCAACCTGTAACTCGCAATAGGTCGTTTTCTTTCGAAAATCTTTTTACAGGCCTGATTCTTAAAAGTGCACTAACCACCGCCCTGATCAGTCACCCCCGTCACCCCTCTCCCTGCTGCCCTCCCCCTGCTCCCTCGCTCTATCCCTCACTCGCTCCAGTCGTCGCTCCTCTCCGCTTCATCCTTTTCTTTTTTACATTTCTTCCCTTTTTTACTTTTACCGCGATAACACGCCTAACTCAACAGACACTCGCGCTTACCTGCGATTACCACACTGTAGAACCTAGTGCACTCGTTCTCCCTCCCCCCTTTTACACGCCCCATGCTCTGCCCTACTCGCCCGTCGCTGTGATAATGGCGGTGCTTCCCCTGCAGAGTTTAGCCCACCCGACCTGCTCTACCCGAATAATTAACCGATCAACCACCCACCCGCGCACCCCCCTGCCCCGGAAATATCGCCCCTCCCTTACAGAATCAGTCTGGCAGTCCCGAACCCGTAACAATCCCAGCGATACACGTACTCCCTCGCCCCTACAGTCCCCACTTCCTTTAGGCCTGCTCCGAGGCTTCTCTCGGAAGCCCCGAAGCACTTTTGATATGATATCGACAGCCCCCCCTGTCACAGTTCCCCACTATCGCCCTCCTTCTAATATCTACCACACCTTGATTACAGTTTTTCAATTCCCCCTCCCCTACCCTCTCATCCTATCCCCGCCATCCCTACACTTACCACCCTCTCTTAAGCTCCAGAAGACCACCCGTTCCAAGGAGCTTCTACTCGCCGAAATGCGCATGACGTCGACGAACGGACCCTCCGGAGCCTCACACCCTCGCCCTCCACAAGCCTCGGCCGGCAAGGCCGCTTATCATCATTAGTTCCCCACATGACGGGCCTCAAGGCCCAGAGGTTAGACCCCACAACCAACCCCCCACCCCCCAGCTAGACATCCGACGACACACTACTGCCTCCATGCTTCCGCCAACTCTCCCGGCCCACTTTACTCCACGCACATGTTGCACCGTCCTACATAACTACCTCTTCGACCTAAACCTTGAATACGGCCTCCCTACACCCATCGGCTGCCTCGATTCCTCTGCGGTGCTATCCTTCCAATGGGGTCGTTACCAGGACCTCTCCAACCTCTACTGCCTTGCTACGACGTTATCCAAACTCCACTCCACTCCCACCGCCTCGTACACAATTATCACCAACAACGAAGTCGACAACCACCACAACAACTCCCAATTCCCCAGCCACTGGACTAATCTCGCCAACCGAAGCGCCCCCCCCCGTCCGGGGACGCCTAACCACTCTCTCGTGATCCTCACATGGCAACACTCACACTTCGGCCTCCTACACCTAACTCACACCTCAGCCACATGGATCGACTCTCTTCATCACCCTCCTCCGCCCGACCTCCTCGCCCGCTCTCTCAATCTCCTATCTGACTGGAACTCCTCCCCCCCCCCTCCCGTCGGTACCCTACGCTTCCTCAACCCACCTCGCCAAAACGATTCCGACGGAGCATGGTCGTGCGGCACCCACGC
>JAPMLY010003163.1:0-28721 GCA_026401115.1 Tetraselmis chui | reverse complement strand
CTGGGGTGGACGTCTGGGTCAAAGTCGGGGGTTGCGTGTGTCGGTCGCCCGATGACTACGGGGTCAACGGTGGGGCGACGACGGCCACGGGGGGTGTGGTCGCCACGCTGGGCTGGGGAAGAATGATGTCCATGGACGAGTAGAGGTGGGCCACCGGGAAATGGAGAGTGGCCAGCCATTGGGGACGGCGGGGCGTACGAATTCGGGTGGTCACGGGAGGGGGGGACGCCGTGAAAGGGCGCCTCCGGGATGGGAGGTATGGGGTGGTGAGGGACATATCCAACGGGGGGGGGGGGGGGGGGGTGGCGGGAGTTGTTCAACCGCGATGTCGTGATGGGAGGGGTCGCTGTGAAGGATAGAATCAGCCGGGGGGTATTGGGGGGGTGGTTGCAAGTGTTCACCTACGAGTTCGGGGCGCGAGGGCTCGCGGTGCGCATCGGGGCGGCGTTGTGCGACGGCGGGGTCGCCAACAGGAGCTGCAGCGGTAGCAGCAGACATGGCTGACTGTGCGTCCTGTGGGGCGTAGCCAGGCTGAGGATGCACAAGCAGGGGGAGGGTGTGCACGACGTGGCTGTCCCGAAAGTGTCCGAGGTGAGCATCGTGGCGGCGCTGAGTGACAGGGGGGTGCGGAATAGCACTCGCAGCAGCAACAACATCCTCGGCCAACTGCGAGTCGAAACGAGCTGTCAAGTGCGCCACTTGCGCAACGAGCAGCACGAGAGGATCCGGGGGGTGTTCGAGGGGGAGGGTGTGCACGTGGTGGCCCTCCGGAAAGTGTGCGAGGTGAGCGACGTGGCGGCGCTGAGCGACATGGGGGTGCGGATTAGCACCCGCAGCAGCAACAGCACCCGTGGCCGACTGCAAGTCGAAACGAGCTGTCAAGCGCGCCACTTGTGCAAAGATCTGCGCGAGAGTATCCGGGGGGTGTTCGAGGGGGAGGGTGTGCAGGTGGTGGCCGTCCGGAAAGTGTGCGAGGTGAGCATCGTGGCGGCGCTGAGCTATAGGGGGGTGCGATACAGCACCCGCAGCAGGAAGAGCAGCAATGGCGGCCGACCGCGAGTCGAGATACGCGTCAAGGCGCGTCAATTGCACACGCAGCAGCTCGAGAACACCCTGGGTATTATGGACAGTGCTCTGCTGAGAGCCTGGGTCAGGGGAATCAACAGGTGCAACAGGCGGGTTTTTTTGCGCCATTTCGACAGAGGGCGAAAAAGAAAGAGCTGGATTAAAAACAGGCAGCGGTAAAAACCGCTAGCCGGACTCGTGCCTAACAGCGGTATGCAAAGAGACGGCCTGATGCCCGCCGACCCCTCGGCCTGTAGCCCCGGGGTGTCTCAGAGCACCTTTTCTGTATCCTCCACCCAGTGTGGGGCACAAGTCGAGGCCAAGGCCAGGACAGGTGGAGCGGTGCGCTGATGGCCTAGTCGCTAAGCTGATATGGAAATAAAAAAGGCAAGCTACGGCTAGCGTGCAACCTGTGGATGCGTATTCACCCGACAGTGCACCCCCCCGTTCTCCAGCTTGGACCTGTGTGCACCATGTCCACACACGACGAGTGCGTCGGTGTGGGTGGCTGGCTATCTCCGGCGGGTGGCTGACTTAAGAGGGTGGTGGCGGGTTTTAAAATCGCAGTTTATACTGGCGATACCGCCGACTACAAGTTGAAAGTACTAGGTGTCTATAGAAACTTGCCTTCTGCGGGAGAGCTGTCGATCGCAGCTCGCCGAACCAGGTTGTCGCGCGTGAGTGACGTGAGGCGGGGGCCCATAACCTATTGAACCATGCAAACACAGTTAGTGTGGAAGATAACGTACGCAAACGTAGTTACAGTCACAGTCCCGCAAACGGAACAGTTAAGGCGACAACCAGCCTACAGGCGTGGTGTCGGGACAACAGAAGTGTGAGAGTTGTAGCCTAGCGACATCTCTGTACCGAGTCAAACAGTTTATCGGTATGTCCGATCTAGACATGTACTAATCATATCTAGAATAGCTTACAGTAGCTATCTGCAACTAATACGTATGCGGTATTACTTACAACACAGCCTACCCAACTTAGCCATATACCGTGCCAAGCATGCCATAGCCCTCCACGAGGAGGTTGGGATGAATGCCTACGGGCGTGCGAGCGCTACTCCCTCCGGGGCCACCACCGCTGCGTCACCAGTGGTGATGCGCTCCAAGCACTACTACCGCGCTACAACGCAGACCGGGTGTTCGAAGTAGTGAACGCTCTACTCCTCTCCGATACGCATTGGTGCAACAAGAAAAAACTTGTCGTGCAACCCTCTTTGACCGCTACAAAAAATCTCGAGCCAAAACTCCGACATAGCGAAGCGCCGCAACAATAACATTCGCATCCAAATGGCAAGGCAAGGCGCAGCATCAAGCACTCATCGATGTGGCATCCCACGAGACATTCGTCCCGGCTTGCCTTATCTTATTTTGTCCTCGGTCGCGGCAAAAGCGTGATACGGTCGGCAAACCACATCGGCATGCTACGGTAAACTACATTCCATTTCGGCTTTTTGTACCTCCCCCGCGGAGCGGTGACCACCACGCTAGCCTTGTTGAGTATTTCACACAATTTACAAGCGATTCAGAGCGTTATAGTGAGACCAATTAGGCGCCCGCCGGCGGCGCCCCAAAGGGGGTGCGCTCACATGCCCATCGGCACTCGCCCCCTACTCCTTGTGGTGAGCGTCGGTAGCCCTATTGCCGTGCCATGTATGGCACGGCATGGGACTTAGCGGGGTGAGCTGGCACCTGCAGTCCGCATGATCGGAAGGTGTCGGGAAGGCCATGTACGGAGGGCTTTTCAAATATACATTAATAGTTCGTCATCGCCAAGATCTCGCGCTCGGCTTGTCCGATGTTTCTCTTCAACGCTAGATACTTCTTGAATACTATCCTCTTCGCGGACGGGACCTGCATATCGGGAGTCTGTTGGTGGCGAGGAGATTTTATGGGACACTGTGCACATAGAGGGGGTGACTATTACATGGGTGGCAGGTCCCTGCCGCGTAGAACAATCATGACACGTTGGCGCCGAGGAGGCGCCTGCCGTGTATGATGTCTCCCAAAAGCAAGGGCGGGAGGGCGGGGACAGCGAAAATGATGACTCCCTTGCGAGTCACTAGGCATGAGCTATTATTTATAGCCCCAGCAGGGCGATTCATTCACCTACGCACATCGTGTGCGCAGAAATGCTCACTACTGCACTAAATACTACAGTACTTTACTGTTGACTATTAAGTACTGCAAACTACTAAATCCCCTATCTTAATTATGAATATCCTAAATACCGGTACTAATTGGGCTTCAAGGAGGAGGGCGATGTTTCTTGGCGTGTCTTAGAAAAATCAGGTATGCTTTGGGCTACGCCCTCCGCAGACCCCACCTTTTATGGGACACTGTGCACATAGAGGGGGTGACTATTACATGGGTGGCAGGTCCCTGCCGCGTAGAACAATCATGACACGTTGGCGCCGAGGAGGCGCCTGCCGTGTATGATGTCTCCCATATGACTCCCATGTAGAGGTAGCAGCTGAGTCGAGCCACCAGTTATCAGAGCCCCGCGATGCATCGCAGAATGGTGGCTCGCGAAGTGTGGAAGTAGATTTGAACAGCATCCTTGCGGCACCGCCAATGACCAACATCCGCGATCAGCCTCTGAGAGCTGTAGGCGTCCCACAGCCATTGCGACAATGACTTGCGCCCCGAGTGCGAGGACACGCGAGAAATGTCGGTGGTGCGGCCCGTCGCATCCGGGAAGGCCCGCAAGAACGCAGCCCGGTACGCGGAGCCTAGGCAAGTGTACGCGCCAGCATTGAAGGTCGCAGGTCCCAGCGCCCGCGACCGAGGAGCGGACAGCAAATATCCCCTGGACGGTGGGCGGAAGCGCAGCAAATAATCCCGTAACAGATCCACGGGGCGAACTCCTAGAGAGCCGACACACTCAGGGATATAGGCGTTCGCGTCAATGCGGGAGTCCACGTTCTTGTCGACAAGCACCCGCAGGCCAATGTATTCGCCCCCGATGTCCAGGTCCCGAGCTATGTAAACTTCGGAAGTAGGCAAAAACACTAGCTGCCCAGAAGCATCCACCTCATAGCAGACGCGAAGGTGCACAGCGGCCCGTCGTCGCAGGCAACCCAAGGTGCTGATCACCAAGGCCAACCGCCGATGGTGGCCAGAAGCGCAAGACAGATCAAAACCCGCTCGGAGGATGGCAGCAAACTCGGTCTTGGACAAACCGAGTCTACCGCGGCGACCGGTTTTCGCCAGTCGTCTGACCACCGCCATGACGTCCGCCACTGGAGCCTCACGGACGGCGTTAGGTAACGGCGCCCGCCCGACACGGGTCAAGGCGGAGCTTTGTCTCCGATGCCAGTCACTCACGGCCGAAAGGCGACCCGACACCGTGCCAGCATCCAGCCCACGGTCGTGTGTGCAGTGGTAGATGTAGCCTCGTAGCAACTCTGGAGCAGCAGGGAGTGGGGCCACCCCCCGCGCGTGACAGAAATCGGTAAAATCAGCTAGCCCTCCAGCGTAAGTGCGCTGAGACGAGACTCGTAGCCGACGAGCCTCCCAGTCCTCAGCGCCCCGAATCAACCGCACCCAGTCGGCACGGTGAGTTCCCAAGCCCGCGCCCCCAGGCGCAGGCATCCCCAACGCATGTGCTTCTACTCCCGCCAGTGCGCAATCCACACACACAAAGAGCTCAGGATGACCTGTGCAACTCCTTGCGGCGCAGCCCGGACACAACACCAGGTCGCATCCCGCGCAGGAATAAGAAGTCTGAAGCGGCCGATCCCCGCAAGCGCGGCAGCGAAGCGTGCCATGGGTGTGAGGTTGCAGGCCTGGCACATGAAGGGGGGAAGTACACAGCCACCACAGGCCAGTTAGTGGGGCCCAAGTCCACTCTGCTCCGTGGCAGAGGCAAAGCCCGAGAAGCCATGCGCCAAGCAGGAGCCGTGAATAGTCGTGAGCCCGCGTGCCAGTAGCCAACGACACAGCCCCCCCCCACAAAGCGCCACCAGGAAGCTGAGGTCCACACAGGGAGTATGAACACCGCAGCCGTGCGCTCTGGACAGCCGTGAAAGCAACGCCAAAAATGCCGCAGGATTGGCTCCGCCTCCGAAAAAGGAGGATTACACCACACAAGCAGCTCTGCCCAGTCATGCTCGAGACAAGAGTCAAGGGCGGACCAGAACCGGCAGCAAAATGCGTTGTGTCCAAGGGGGTCGGAACATGCGTCGACATCGAACGGACCGCACAGGGACGACAGCCTGCGGTACAGCCGCTCATCCATCATCCAGTCCCCCTCATCCCGGCGACCGGTAAGGCGCGAGATGCCGTCCGCGAGACGGTTCTGCACGCCAGGCAAGTGCCGTGCGATGGCCTCACACCCAAGCCCCCCTAGTAGGTCCAGTAAGGCCAGCACCACATCATTGAAATGCGGTACCATGGAGCCCCGTCGATTGATGGCACCCACCGATGCCTCCGAGTCCATCAAGAACAAAATACGGCGACCATGCAGAGCCACTGCCCACCTGCGCACCGCAAATAGGGGGATGTAGAGCTCCCGCAGGTTGGCAGAGTCCTGGTACCGCCCCGCGAGCTGCTCCGGCGTGAAGGAGTAGTGTATGCGGCGGTGCTCCCACCACGCCCCACCAGCCCAGCCACTGGCGTCCGTGGTGATGATTGCCACAGTGCCATCATACAGCCCTTTGCCCAAGTCCCGGGGCAGAATTGGCAACAACCGTGGTCCCCATAGACACGCTGCATCTTCAGCGTGCCACAAGAGGCGTCGCTGCCCCCCACCCGCAGATAGCACACCGTGCCACCACCGCAAGTCATCCACCGCCGCCTTATGTAAGACGCAGCGAACATCTGGAAGCCACGCCGCCGAACTGGGGAGATTCACATCGTAAACATCCCGAGCCACATAAAGCTCGCGCAGGCGCGCCTGCCCCAGCATAACCACATTGCAGCAGAATTGTAGCTTCCCCACCAAAGAAGCCCACTCCAGTCGTAGCGGGCTGTCCCCGACTGCATCAGCCCGAAGAAAAGCTTCGATGCGCGCTAGAAGCTTTGCGCATCGTGATGCAGAGAGCGTCATCACTCCCCTGACTGTGTCCAACTGTAGACCGGTCCACTCGCAAACCTCAGAGGGCCACGCGTTCTTGGAGTGCTTCACTGGAATGCCCAAGTCCCCCAGCACGCACAATACCGACCAGTATTGGAGGCGTTGTTGCCAAGCGGACAGGACTGGATGGTGGCCAACCCCAAAATCATCCAGGTATCCCCCCAGCGCTCGAATATTGGCGGGAGTTCCCTCAGGAGAAGACGGGCGGCAGTAACGGAGTCCAAGACGCTGAACCACATCTAGCACGAAGCGTGCCCATCGCTGTTGAATCCCCGGAGCTTGCTTAAGTCCGAAAGGCATGAAGCGATATCGATAATACTCCCCTGTAGCTGGGTGTCGAAATCCATGTACCTCACAGTCGCGTGCGAAGACAGGCCAAACGAGAAAGGCATCCGCGATGTCGAACTTGCTCACTGCCATGCCCCGCAGCAAGAGAGGCGCCACCACATGCACCATGTCCAGTTCGCAAAGCACCCGCACCATGTACTCGTTGACGCCAGAGCGCAGAGCGTCCATAACATTGCGCACCTTCAGCGGGTCCCACTTGACTATGCAGGCTATCGGATTTACCACCCACGGCGCGTAGTCCAGCGGGCCCTCGCACAGCCCCATCGCGATCAGACGGTCGAAATCCCCAGCCGCCAGCTCGGCGTGCTCGACGCAAGACTGATAGTTCTTCTTGGTGCACCGTGGGGGCCAAGCACTCCATACGTAGCGTACGCCCTCGACAAGCGACTGCCGCATGTCGAGCGGCATGAAGTCAAGTGCAAGTAGCCTCTCGGGGTTAAATCGTCGCCCGGCCTCTCGTACCCCAAAGCAGTCGTCCCCTGCCGTGGGCTGCCGCGAGGCCCATATGTGCCAATCGCAGGTTGTCCGAGGCGGCACTGACAGAGTGAGGAGGGGAGGCGCCCCGTCCAATAGCCCCATTTCCACGTACCACCTTTGCGTGTGCTTGTATCGCCGACGCACCACCGCACAATCCATGGCCAGGAAGTCTAACAAGTCACCCAGCAGCGCCTCCTCGCCACGCGGGGGGAGCAATCCCACCGCCACCGCCACCTCCCGGCACATCAACTTGATATGCGAAGGAGTCGGGTTATCAATCCTTCCTACCCCCCACTCCCGGGGCAGGTCCACTAGCGCCTCTCCGAGTGTGGTACCCGTGGCGGCACACACGCGTAAGACACGCTCACATTGGTCTCCAAATACTGAAGCTAGTACGAATAGAACCGCACCAGCCCGGTCATCGGAGGGTAGCGTAGAACTCAGACCAGGAAACCCTGGGGACCCGGAGCTCCAGCGGGGCCCCACCGGGCGCCCCTACTTGGGGCAGGCCGTCTTCAACGGACCCGATAGGGCATGCAGGTTCCCGCAGCGCGGGCACGGAATGGTGATGGGGCGGCTGCCGTGATCGGTCATGGAGTGATCCGTCCCATGGCAGAGGAGGCAACGCTTGGACTTGGTCTTGCGGGTCGCCGGTAGTCCGAAGTCTTGGGCAAGCTCGTGGATCCACGAGTGGTTCAGCCGACCGCGAGCTGCACACCTCAACTGCTCCTGCATCTCGTCGTGAAGATGTGGCTTCACACCCTGATCCAGCAGCTCGGTGAGCCGCGCCACCATAGGCCCCCAAAACTGGTCAAACACCGGAGGCACGTCCTGGCCCTCCAGGTCTGTGTGGTATAGCCGCACCACGTACGCGTAGATCACCTCCCAGCTAAGAGCAGGCTCCCCTGGCACGTGACGGAGCTGAAGCGACTCGACTACCGCGAATAACCACTTGATCCGGGTGATGATGGTGGCCACCCGCTTGCGCCGTGCTAGGCCGGCTGCTGTGGCTGGGCTGAAGTCCCCGCTGTCCACGTGTAACATGCGCCACAGGAAGTCCAACACTCCCTTCCAGTAGCGGACCAGGTGGACATGCTGCGGCACGTCATCCACCGCCGGCTCCACATATCCCATGTTGACCCGAAACTTGCGAGACTCCCTCTCAGTGGAGAGCGCCATCAGGTCGAAGTGCATGGCGAACATGGAGTGAAGAAAGTGTTGACTATCTTGCGTACCACGGCCTTGTCCATCCGTGCCCTTGGGTCCGCTGAACTCCGCCAAGGGGACTTGGAAAGGTCCCGACAGGCCAGGGGGAAGAGAGGAGGGGAGATCCGCACCTGCCGGACGCGTGTCACGTCTGTCAGGCGTAGTCGATGGCGCTCCTGTACTCTGAAGAACACGAGCCATCTGAGACTGCATACTCGCCACGATCTCTGTTAGGGAGGCAATGCGGGCCTCAAGGCGGCTGTCTTGGCGGACCGTTGCGCCCGGGCCGCCCCCTGTGACATTATTGGTGGTTGTGTCTGCATGCTCTCTGCCACGTCCGGCTTCACGAGTGGTGTCGGGCATAGCTCCGCTGCCCCTGTGCTCCGTACCCGCATCGCCACCACCACCTGATTCTTTGAGGCTCGAAGAAGGTACCCCATCAGGTGCGCCCGCAGAATTACCAGCCGCAGTGCCCGAAGGGACGCCAGCTAGTCGGGGCAGCACGACGATCTCCGGCATCACGGGCTGCCCCTCTCGACTGGCGGCCCCAAGGAATAACGGAAGGTGATGCCTGCTGATGGCGCACCAACTGCACTGCCAATGTGCCTCCTCTGGAATGTCCCCCCCGCCATTTAGATCCATCGCGCATGAGCGGTTGAGGCAAGCCGTGCATGTGAGGCACGCCAAGTAGTCACCAGGGTCGGCGTGGTTGTCCGAGTCCTCGTGGCAGCCATAGCAAATAAACTCAGATGGATGCCCCGCAATGCCATCTTCGTTTCTGGCTAGCGACCACATGCCTTGAGTCTTGTGACGACGGTTCTGGCAGGTGAGTGCACCGCGCGCACGCGATTCACAACGTTGACCGGCCAGAGTGAAAGCCCCGCACTTCCCCTCGTCGGGCTCGAACATGGCGGCCAGCTTGTCCAGCTTGACACAATACGCCATCGCCTCATCATCCTCCATAGCGTCGAGTGCTTCGCGTCGGCTCAGCGCTCGCGCCAAAGTCAACAATGTCGAGGAGCTCTTCCACGACGGGTCCCGGCCGGCTGTAGCAATCAGTCGGTCCAACCACGTTTCGGACCCAAGAGAACCGTCATCCACGCCAGTCTCATTCACCATGGCCTCAAGCTCGGTAGGAGTGAACGGTGAAATCGCCATTAGAAAGAAGAGCGGAAAAGGGAGAAACTGCTCGAAGCGGGTTTGACACGGGTACGGGTACCGGAGACGGATGTTCCTGTCGATGACGAGTACGGACCTGAAGATACGGGTATATGACGGATACCGAATACGGGTAAGTGTACCGGAGAACACTACCAAAATGTTGTACGGGAAATTGTACGTGTACTGTCGGTGTAGAGTACTGCGTCGGCTGCCGGTGGCGGCGCTGGCGGCGGCGGGGGACGAACGAAGTGGCGGCGCTGGCGGCGGTCTTGCTTGGCGTTTCGGTTGGACTCGGAGGTGCACAGTGGTGTCGAGCCGACGAGGGTCCCTAGGGTCCACGCCACAACAGAATCGTCAAAATATGTTGAAAAGCTTGCAAACAGGTAGACGCGGCGTAGTAGAGCTGTGACGAGCCGTTTGGAGCTGCGTGAGTCAGCGGCAGTTGGAAGAACGGAGCCGAGAGCGGTACTGTACGGGTTTCGCCTACGGGTGGAGGCTGCTACGAAGCCGTTCGGTAGTCAAATGTAGCAAAACAAGACTCGTTGGACTCGTCTGAGCAAGAGCTACACGGTGGTATGCTTGGCTGAAGAATCGGAGTTGTTAGAAGGGGGGCTGGAACGCGGGATGTCTAGCAATCTTGCAGAACTCTAGTACTTGAAGCCAGAACAACGTCTTTCGGGCAGTTTCGAAGCCGGTAAAGGGTCAATTGTAGCAAATCAGGACTCGTTCGACTCGTCTTGGCAAGAGCTACACGACGGTGTGCCTTGCGGCCGAATCGGATGTGTTTCAAGTCAGGATGAAAGTAGCAATCTGTAGCAATCTTGCAAAACTGAAGTTCTACGGAACGGGCCAGAGCGCTACCAACGGGTAGGCACGGGCAAGGATAGTGTAACGACACGATATCGGGGTGCTGCAACAACGGTAGCAGGCTTGAGGAGGCTTAGCGACGGCTGCGGACCTTTGGGGCTGTAGCGTAGGCAATTGCAGGGGAGTGTGGGCCAACGGGCGCGCACTTGTGCTGACAGCGAAAATGATGACTCCCTTGCGAGTCACTAGGCATGAGCTATTATTTATAGCCCCAGCAGGGCGATTCATTCACCTACGCACATCGTGTGCGCAGAAATGCTCACTACTGCACTAAATACTACAGTACTTTACTGTTGACTATTAAGTACTGCAAACTACTAAATCCCCTATCTTAATTATGAATATCCTAAATACCGGTACTAATTGGGCTTCAAGGAGGAGGGCGATGTTTCTTGGCGTGTCTTAGAAAAATCAGGTATGCTTTGGGCTACGCCCTCCGCAGACCCCACCGTACGGCGGATTTGAGATGGCGACGAGAGTTGGAGCTAGCGGCGGACGACCGGGAAGCATCGCCAATTCAAGGCGGCCGCTAGCCGTCGACCAGCCATGTGGGACTCGAGCCTCGACCCTGAGGGCAAGGAGATACGTTACGCATGCATGAGGAGAGTCGCATACGGAGGAGCGACATGAGTTTTGGGTTGAGGCGGCTGAGATCCTCAAGATCGACCGCCGCCGGGAAAAAATCGGCACGGAGGAAATTCTACATACTTACGTACCCTGTCAAATTTGAGGAACCGCGCCTCGATCCATGCGTTCGACCAACCTCACCCCATTCGGTACCCATTTATCGATAGGCTACCTCGGGCAGTGTGATTAGGGTTGTCGCAACGGCACATGCACTACTTTTAAAGGCGGTTCCCTAACAGTGTAAACCACCGGGGAAGGGTAGGGCCGGAGTCATCTTGATAAGAGACGTGTTGGAAATCTGACGGAGACGGACCGGGGACAAGAGAAAACCTGGCGCGGCGACAAGAGCGCCAACTAAACACCGTTTGAAGCTACGGACGTCCTTTCATTCCCAACCCATGGAGGGGAAGGGAGGCCTAGACAAGGAGGCGAGCTTCGACGGGAGAAGCAACGGTTACCTCGGAGGAGTGTATGCGCGTATCGAGTTGGCGGGTTGTTGAACCGTGCAAACAAGCTCAGTATAGGTAACTAGCGCGTACGTAGCTACATGCACAATCACGCAAATAGGACAGTCACATAGACATTAGACAACCAGCCCGAGGCGTGGTGTCGGGACAAGAGAAGTGAGTAGAGCTGTAGCCTAGCGATAGCTATGTACCGAATCAAACATGTTATCGGTATGTCCGATCTAGACATGTACTAATCATATCTAGAAACGAATAGCTTACAATAGCTATCTGCAACTAATAACTAGAAGGTATTACTTACAACATTCCCCCTGAAGGTAGCTACGGGATGAAGCGTTGCATTGGTTTTGCTCCTCCCATGATTGCACTTCGGTGTCTTGTCAGTGCAGGTCCTTGTAGTGGTTTGGTGAACATGGCAGCCACCCTTTAATCAGTGGGGAGGTACTACCTCAACTTTATGGTGCCATGCTTCACGTGGTCCTTGAGGAAGTGCCACTTTAGACCGATGTGTTTAGTCTTCTCGCTGACCAAGGCATTCTAGGAGGACGCGATGGCGCTTTGGTTGTCCTCCTAGATGGTGGTGGTTTCGGTGGTGGGGGCCTTGAAGATCTCCCCCATAAGTTGGTGGAGGTGGAGTCCCTCCTTGGTAGAGTCAGCCGCAGAGTAGTACTCAGCGACACAAGTGGATTGGGCCACACAAGTCAGTTGTTTGGACTTGTAGCTGATGGGCCATGTTAGAGTTGGGAACGGATAGTTATACGTAGGTCGTGCCGGCCCCACAAGGGGCCGGCTGTGGTGACTAGAGAAGTGAGTGGAGAGAGAGATGGCGGCCGGCGAAGGCACCGGTAGGGCCGGCCGACCGCCACTAATAGGGAATAGAGTAGCGCTAATAGCATAACACTAAGTACTAGGATGACAAATAGCTACCTTGTAGATAAGCACTAGGCAACGGGATGCTAGTGCTAACACCCCCCCTCAAGGTAGCCGAGGTCTTGACGTCATCCTAGCTTGCGCCGAGGAAGGTGCCATCTTGGTCGAAGGTGTATTGCTTCTAGCGTGTGTCTCAAGCCGGGTGGGTGAAGCGACATGCGCTCACATGAACGTGCCGCTACCTGCGAGTTGCCGATATGAAGCGGTTCCAAATGTACTGCGTAATGTACTATTCTAACATGTAGCGAAAAAACTGTCCACGGGCGAATTAGCCGACGCATGAGAGCGACCGGCGAGGAAGAAGCAAAGCCAACAATGTTGTTACGAGCGTGTAGACGCGCAACAACATAGACGGGCGCTGCTCGTGTTGACTCCCCCCTTTCGCCGTGGGAAAGGCAAGCTCCCCGCTAAGTTAGGTGAGCGTTGCGGCGTTGCCTCGGGGAAAAACGATAACAATACTAATTAAAGTACGCACGGGCCGAATTTTCGCGGGTCGGTTTTAAACAACCAGATCCGGTCGAGAGCATCGGTAGGCTGAAGGCTAGGTGAGACTGAAAGCTTGGTGAGGCGAGCGTGGCGCCGGGCGCTTTACACACGCTCTTCTCCTTTTTACGTGGGAGATGGTAGGACAGTCGCGGACAACCAGCTCGAAGGCGAAGCGTGGTGTTGGTGGGACGATGAATTACTAGCGTGGCGCCGAGCGCTTTACACACGCGCTACTCTTTGTTACGTGGGAGTAGGTAGGACTAGCGTGGCGCCTAGCGCTTTACACACGCTCTTATCTAGTGTAACTTGGTGGAGGGCCCATAACTTGTTAGAGTTGGGAACGGATAGTTACACGTAGGTCGTGCCGGCCCCACAAGGGGCCGGCTGTGGTGACTAGAGAAGTGAGTGGAGAGAGAGATGGCGGCCGGCGAAGGCACCGGCAGGGCCGGCCGACCGCCACTAATAGGGAATAGAGTAGCGCTAATAGCATAACACTTAGTACTAGGATGACAAATAGCTACCTTGTAGATAAGCACTAGGCAACGGGATGCTAGTGCTAACATGCCCGCGTCCGAGGGTGAAGAAATGGCCCGAACGCGACTTGCGGGTGTTGTTGTCGTTTGCCCAGTCGGCGTCGGCAAAGGATGTGACTTGGAGACTGTGGTCCGTGCCCCCCCCCCCCCCCTAAACGTCAAGCGCATGTCAATGGTGCCATGAAGGCATCGAAGGAACTTCTTTGGGGCCTGTAGGTGGGCGTCCGTAGGGGATGCTTGAACGGAGCCAAGGATGCTCAACGCCGTGGTAACATTGGGACGCGTGCAGACGGCCGCGTACTAGAGCCTGCCTAGAAGGCTGGGTTAGACGTCCTTTGCCACCCCGGTAAGGGGGGGGAGGCCGTGTGGACGAGGCCGGAGAGGAAGCCGGGGTCCATAGGGAGAGACGATGGCTTCGCGTCGGTCATGCCGTGCTTGGCGAGGATATCACGCAGGTATTTGGACTGATCCACCGGCATGGTGCGTGTTGAGCGGTGGCGGGTGATGTGCATGCCAAGGAGTTGGGAGAGGTGACCCATGTCCTTGATTTTGAACCGGGCACCAAGTTGAGCCTTGAACGATGTAAGCCAAACGGCATCACTGCAGGCTGCGGAAATGTCGTTCACGTAAAGGGCGATCATGGCGAAGACGTGTCCAACGCGGAAGATGTAGATGCATGGATCTGAGACACATCGTTGCCACCCGTTGTAGACAAGCCATGCACGAAGGAGCATGTTAAACTCGCGAGGGGACTTCTTCAGTCCGCAGGGGCAGCATTTGACGTGACACACTTTAGGCGTGCCACCAGAGAAGCCTAGTGGCTGACGGATGTACACGTCCTCCTTGATGGGGGCGTAGAGGAACGTAGTGTCGATGTCAAGCTAACACAGTTCAAGATCGCGGGCGGCTACGATGGCGAGGAAGAGGCGAAGGTTGGCCGAAGCTGTAGCGCCTCCCACCCAAGGATGGGACACTCATCGGGCCGCAAAAATCCACACCAATCACCTCAAACAGTCCAACATCTCGGTCCGCATGAGCACGAGGAATATTGCGGACTTGAGACTTGAGCAAACCCTAAAACCCAACCATAAACCCTGAATGACTGGGGAGAACGTCTCCGTGTAGTCGAGGCCAACGCGTTAACTGCAACCTTTGGCGACGAGCCGTGTTTTGAAGCGGGAGACATCGCCTACGGTGTCTGATTTGACCTTGTAGATCCACATGTTGTTAACGCGCAGGTACACCACTATGTTGACAGCGCACGACCACATGGAATTTGGGACGGCCGTGATGTGGAGCATCGCATATGCGTTGTCCCTGACTGTGCGCCAAGGGAATTCAGCTTTGCCGAGCATGTGATGGGCATAGGGGGCAGAGAACTGCACACCGACGCCCATGGGAGCACACATCTGGCGGGTCATAGCGTACTCAAAAAAGAGTCCGAGTCGAACTTTATGATCGGGGCGAAGGCACAGGACTGGGAGTGGTGGCGTGCATGCAAGTGTCGGATTTCCAGCATGTTGGTTTCTTGCTCAGAGTAGGTGTCGTCTTTGGACTGAAGGAACCACACCCTCAGATAGTGTGTGTGGTATTCTATGACGAGCAGGCAATAGCGGAGACCATGTGGGGAGGGGACACTCATTGGACCCCAAAGGTCAGACGACGGGTTCCAGAGGGGACGGTATGGTTTCGCGCAAGCAGTGGTGTTGCGTGTCCAACAATGGCCTTGTGGAGCAAGCATGAATCGCAAGAAACATTTTTTAAAGATATGGCTAATGATGGGCTAGTGAGGACACCGTGGGTGTGCTGGGCCTACATGCTTTGTATGTTCAGGTGTTCAAACCGGCGGTGCCACAGTATTGGGTCGCACGGGGCAGTTAGAGCAACACGGGGACCGGCGTCACGCGACGACTCCGATGAGGGACTTGGGAGCAGATGTGGTTGGTGGGGAAGGAGGTAGAACCCGTTGCCGGACGGCTCTAGTACACCCATTCATGTGGGCACCACGAGTAGGCCAGTGTAAGAGCCAATAGGAAAATAAATTCACATCTCTTGTGGGATTGCATCCAAGTGACACTCAGGAGGCAGCCAATGTGATGAGCACAGCGAAATGAAAGGTCGGGGGTGTACGGCGCAGGGATCGTGCGGTGAGTGGCATGTACAGAGGCCCGCCGAATGGAAATCCGCAATGAGCCATTGCCCCTAACGTCAACACTGACCCCACCCACGCGAGCGGAGGCGAAGTGCGGGGCGAACGTAACAAAATCACTTCGAAACGCGGTTAAGTTGATCGAGCATGTGAAGTCTACCACCCAAAACTGCGAGAGGTCACGACCACGGGCGAGGGAAGATTAGAAAGCAACGTAGTTGAAGATGATACTCACCTCTGTGTCACCGTATTCATATGTGCAATCCTCAAGAGTGGGCATGGCGTCGGCGTCGTCTGTGGGAACGTCGCTCAGCAGAGCAATGTGCGCAGAGTCAGGCCCACCAAGGGTGCCATACTTTTGAACGGTCATCTTCCGTTTGGCGAGAGTCCATTTCATAAGAGCTGCATCCGAGGCTGTGCAAGACGACATGATGTGCTTCATGCTGCCACATGCGATGCACTTGTTCGGTAGGCCACGATCACCACGAGTGCCACGTGAGACGTGTCCGCGTCCGCTGTTGGAACCGCGACCAACAACGATAAACGCAAAGATGGGAGGGGCTTAAGTGTCAGAGGTTGGCAGGCCCGGACCAATGACTTCTTGGTCCATGTGCGGTGCCATGTGGAGGATGATGGCCATCACCTCGTCCGCCGAGGGGAGGTAGTTTGCGTCAAACGCGTTGATCACGCACGGTTTGGCCTGACCAAATTGGCCGGTGATGGAGATGCCACGGAGCATGAGGAGGCCTAGGTTCTGAGTGTGAATGGCAGCAAAGCCATCTATCATCTCGCAGGTCTCGTTGTAGTCGTCAAAGGTTTGACGCATGAAGTGAACGTACTCCGTGAGGGACTGGCATGGGCGCTGACGAAGCATTAGGCTGTCCAGCAAGGAGAGGGAGCGTGCGAACGAGCGACCATCTAAACGTTCGCACATGATGTCCAAGGCGGCGGTGGCGTAGTCTAGGCGAGCAGCAGAGACACACTTGACAGCCTGGTCAACGCGCTTGTTGTCGCTAGTGGCGTGCGGCAACAGAGCGTAAGCGTAGGCATGTGCATCTTCATCGAGCCATACTCCCGACTCCCGTATAGCGAGCTGTGGAATGAGGTACGCAGTTGTTTGGGACAAGAAGGTGAGGAAGTTACGCTTCCATGACTTAAAGTCCATATTGGGTCCCATGGTGGGAGCTGTCATCTTCATGGACCGGTTGAGAGACTCCTTGTCGTAGCCGGTGGCTTCATTAACAACGCGGCCGATGACCACGGGGTCGATGGTGGGACGGCGGCCTCCGCGTCCACCGAAACATCCACGGAAAGCGTTGGAGGCCGGTGGGCCAGCAGGTTGGGGCGGATGACCACTTGGGGTGTGAGGATGCCTAGTGTGGGACTGCGGGCCGCCGTACATTGGTGGTGGGGCGCCTGGGGGACGATGCTGTTAGGGTTGGGCATGAGGAAAGTGTGAAGCTGGTGGGGGCTCATGAGGGAGGAAAAATGGTGTGGTGGTGGTGGTGGGAGCAGGATTGGATGCTGCGTCTGGACTGGATGTTGCGTCACATAAGCGCCGCGGTGGCGCAAAGCAGTTGTCTTTGTCGCATGTGCGTCCACACGGGCATTAATGAAGGCCATCTGGTCGAGGACGAGCGAGATTACATCCGGGGGGGATGTGGAGTCATGGGTGCTCCGACGGGAGGATTGGTCTTAACCGTCATCATGCGGGGCATCATGAAGCTTTGTTGCGCGGAGTTTTGGTGCCATCGTGAACGGCTGCGCCGACAGGTAGCGACGGGCAGCGGTAAGAACCACTAGCCGCACTCGTGCCTAACAACAATTCCAGAGAGACGGCATGTTGCCTTGCGGCCCCTCGGCCTCATGCCCCGGGGCGTCTCAAAGTACCTTTTCTGTGTCCTCCACCCAGTGTGGGGCACGAATTGCAGCCACGACAAGAGCAAGTGTAGCGTTGCGCTGATGGCCGAGGCGCTAAATAAATATAATAAAATAGTTAAGCTAGGGCTGTCGTGCACCATGTGTATGCGTATTCACCCACAAGTGCGCCCACCCTTCTCTAGCTTGGACATGTATGCACTTTGTCCACACACGACGAGTGCGTCGGTGTGGTTGGATGTCGGGCGTCCTCGGGCAGCTGACTTAGGTGGGTGGGGTGGTGGGTTTCAAAGCGCAGTTTATACTGGCGATACCGCCGACTACAAGGTGAAAGTATTAAGTGTCTATATGAACTTGCCTTCTGCGAGAGTGGTGGCGATCGCAGCTCGCCGAACCAAGTTGTCGTGCGTGAGTGACGTGAGGCGGGGGCCCATGACATGTTTAAGCGTGCGGGCCCATGACATGTTTAAGCGTGCAAACATGTCCAGTATGGAAGGTAACTAACGCATACGTAGTTACAGTCACATTCACGCAAATAGGACAGTCAAAAAGACAACCAGCCCGGGCGTGGTGTCGGGACAACAGAAGTGAGTAGAGTTGTAGCCTAGCGACAGCTCTGTACCGAATCAAACTTGTTAACAGGTTACCGGTATGTCCGATCTACACATATACAAATCATATCTAGAATAACTTACAATAGCTATCTCCAACTAATAACTAGAAGGTAGTACTTACAACTTGGGTGTATGCGTGTATCGAAACCCCACCAACGACGTTTGCGATGGGGTTCTTTCGCTTGCATGCTTCCCCCTAACTCCGGCACAACCGGAGTCACGCAAGAGCATAGGTGGGGTAGATCCGTCTCGACGAGTGCAAGTTGTCAAGCTTGGTTGATTAGCGCCTTCTTTGAGGCTGGAGCATGCCGAGCATTATGGAGATTCGCGACACAATATGCAAAAAAATTACAATAAATTCAAAACCTGTGTACCGTATGAATTTGATGGTGTTGTTAATGCCATTGAAGAAGTTGGAAGACGCGGTTCACGGCGCAAGCCTTAATCCTAGGACCTCGGATAGGCATATTAAGGGCACGCCTAGAGACAACAACCGTAAACTCGGCGCATTATTGTTATCAAGAATTTCAATTTCAAACCAACCAAGGTACGATATCGAAATGGAATAGCGAGATGCAACAACCCGTGGATGCACACGTTGGGCCAAGACATTTAGCGCGTCCTCGGCTCAAACATCCTATGCGCAGATCGGACACTCGAACTTGTGACAAGAAATATGCCCGAAGTACGGTGAAGTGTTGCGTTAGTGCCCCATAAACCGCATTTGCAGTTTTGTGAGGGGGAAATACCCCCCACAAGTTGTTACCGCAGTCGTTAATGCTCAATACACCACGTGGATTGGACTTCGAGGCAAAATATATGCCACGAGTGTACAACTTTATTTTTCATTTACCACCGGTGTCTTTTGAGATCACGGGGTTGTACCGGTGGCGCATTACGACTTAGGTTGATGCTCGATGACTTCCGGTACAATCTAAGGCATAGCTCGTTGCCGCAGCCCCCGTGCGATCATTTTGCTTCGGCGATACGAGGCTATGCCGCAGGCTGGGAGGTTTCGAAGAATCACGGTAAATAGCATTGTTTGAATCGGGAAGGGAAAGTTACACTTAGGTCGTAAATAGCATTGTTGAATACGAGGCTATGCCACAAGGGGGCCGGGAGAGGAGACTATAGAAGTGCGAAGGAGAGAGATGGCGGCCGGCGAAGGCACCGGCATGGGCGGCCGGTCGCCACAAACGGGGGAATAGAGGACCGCTAATAGCATAACACTAAGTAATATGATGACAGACAGATGCCTTGAAAATAAGCACTAGGCAACGAGATGCTAGTACTAACACCCCCCCTCAAGGCAGCCGAGGATTTGCCATCGTCAAAGTTTGGTTGAGGAAGATGCCATCTTGGTCGTAATTGTTGTGCTTCTAAAGCGTGTCTCATCCCGGGTAGGTGTAGCGACAAGTACTCATACGAAAATGATGCTACCGGCAAATTACCGATAGTGAAATGTTCCAAATATACTGCAAAATGCATAAGTCTCCCATGTAGCGGGTGAAACTATCCACGGGCGAATTAGCCGACGCATTAGAGCGACCGGCGAGGAAGGAGCAAAGCCAACAAGGTTGTCAAGAGCGTGTAGGCACGCAAAAGCATAGACATGCGCTACTCGTGTTGACTCCCCCCTTTCACCGTGGGCAATGTTAGATCCTCGCTAAGTGAGGTGAGCGTTGCGATGTTGCCTCGAGGAAAAACATTTAAGTACAAATTTAAATACGCAAGGGCCGAATTTTCGCGGGTCGGTTTTGAAAACCAAATCCGGTCGAGAGCCTCGGGAGGCTGAAGGGTGGGTGAGACTTAAAGTTTGGTGGGGTGAGAATGGCGCCGGGCGCTTTACATACAGTCTTCTTTTTGTAACGTGGGAGATGGTAGGACAATCGCGGACAACTAGCTTGAAGGCGAAGCGTGGTGTCTGTTGGACGATGAATTACTTGCGTGGCGGCGAGCGCTTTACACACGCTCTTCTCTTGTGTAACTTGGTGGGGAGCCCATAACTTGTTGGAATCGGTAAGACTTAGTCACACGTAGGTCGTGCCGGCCCCACAAGGGGGTCGGGTGAGGAGCCAAAAGAAGTGAGAAGGAGAGAGATGGCTGCCGGCGAAGGCACCGGTAAGGCCGGCCGACTGCCACTTACGGGGAAATATAGAACCGCTAATAGCATTACACTAAGTACTAGGATGACAGATAGCTGACGTATACGTAAGCACAAGCCAACGGGATGCTAGTGCTAACAAGCATGACATAAAGTACTAAATCAAAGTCAATAGGTCGGACATCTTACTCAATGGCCTAGACCATGTCGTCCGCGCTATAACGATCGTGTCTCGCCGCTTTGCCCGCCTCGGATGCTTAAAGCTTGAAACCGTGCCATAGGTATGAACTTATCGCAAATTGTGATTTATAGGAAAATAATTGAGTCAAAGCGTGTGGACATGAAACGTGCGCATGTCCACGGCGTTCCCAAAGTACCGATTTGGCTACTTTTTAATTGTAATGGCCACGCCGGGGACTAGTACCAACATCGCCATCGCACACGTCGCAGCCGCACGCACCACCCGCCCGCGGATAAACAACGAACCCCATAGGCTGTAGCATTACCGCCTCCATAGGGGCTGCCCTAGCTTCTCCGTGATAGCACAAGTAAGGCGTGGGCGCAGCACTGTTACCGCCGCGGACAGCCGAGTATCAACGAGTGTACGCGCGCATCGCATTATTAGCACCGCAATTGTTACTCACGGTAGCATGCATGTCGGCGAGTTTTAGCATTCCTGTGAGGCGGCACATATGCGAGAAGACGTAAAAGAGAAGCAGCGACTGCGACTCCTAATAGGATGGGGCGAAAGAGCAAGAAAAGTAGGGCGGCGGCGTTGAGAGTTTTACAAAAAGCTGAGTTAGATGTTGTTCGTCGGTACGCACAAGAGCAGCAACAACACGGACAACAATACGATGAGCAACAACAAGCGTCAGCGGCAGTGGACGATACTGTGGAGCTAACTATACTAGCACCACTGGCACCGACTACACAGCCCCCCCCCCAGCGCAACACGCGGTGGTAGTCGTGTTGCGGGTAGTGATGTTGCCGCCAACACGTCGGTGGCCAAACATGCGGCGGCAGTGGGACCGACTGTTGTGCTATTAACGTGTCCAACCTCATTAGTAGTAAGCATGAGCGCGTTGCTAGAGCGCAAGCCGAGACAGAGTCAGTGAAGCTTCAGCTAAGCGAGATGTTTTAAAAAACTCGACGCTGAGAAGGCGAAGAGTGCAAAGCTTGCCAAAATAGTTGAGGCACAACAAACAAAGGTCGGTGACTACGCGGAGGCGCTTTCGACCCAACGCAACGTAGCTGACGATGTTAACCGCGATAAGCGACTGCTGCACCATAGGTTGTACATAGCGAGGTCGAAAGGGGGCGTCGATGAGGGTGGAGACAGCGACACGACGGGGGATGACAAGGCCGTATGCGAGCTTGCGGTGGAACTTGCTACGATTGGCGGCGGTAGCGATAGCAGCAACGCTCCTGCAGACACTACGATGGGAAAAGGCAAGCAACCGTCGCGGCGGACGAATAGGCCGACCGGACTTCGTTACAAGCTCCGGGATGCCATCGGTCGCAAGACTATAGAAAAGCACATCAAAGGCAAGTGTGCTTAGCTAGAGGGTTTTCTTGTGAAACTGTGTGGTGACGAGTGGCAAGCAGCATACGGCGGGGAGGTAGCGTCGTCGGCGGCCGCCGACGATGGTAGTGCTGAGGCGCACACACCCAACGCTACTATAGCATGCACAATAGACATAGTTGGGCAGGAAGGCACAATAGACTCTATGCTTGAAGCTGTTGTCACCCGCTAGATGTGCGCCCGCCTCGGCGTCGGGGTTCGGTTCTCTGCCCCCTATGCCCATCACATGCTCGGCAAGGCCGAACGCCCCTGGCGCACTATCCGGGACAATGCTTCTGCGATGCTCCACAACATGGCCGTCCCCATGTGGTCATGCGCTGTCAGCACTGTTGATTTCCTTCGCAACCGCACGTACAACCGCTCGGTCGGCTTCAATGGTGGCGTTCCCCTCACTCTCCTTACGTCGTCGGTGCCTGACGCGTCCAATTTCCGCGTCTTCGGGTGCGCCGTCTTCGCCAAGGTGCCCGGCAAGTTGCGTCGGAAACTCGGTGAGAAAGCGACTCGTGGCGTCATGGTGGGCTATCCCCTTGACGCACCCGGGTACCGCGTGTACAACCCCGAGACTCGACGCATTACCACTTCAGTTCATGTTGTCTTCCAAGAATCCACTCCGGGCTTCGGCGCACGACTCCTCGTCGACTCGGTCATCACCGACAGTTCGGATGACGATCCTCCGCAGGACATCTCACCCCTCTCCCACCCTATCGACACCACCCTGACCGACCCTCAGCCCCCTCCTCCAGCACCTCGCCATGCTCGACTCCGGTCCCATCCACTCCGCTACGGCGAACTTGTTGCCCACATGTCCGCCTACCCGCCAACATTTGTTACGGCGTGTTGTGACCCCGAACATGGCAAGGCCAAGGAGGACATCTTCGAGCAACCTCACGTGCCCGACCTCATCATTGGTACCCCGCACACCCATGCCGGCACGTCACTTACTGCCGTCGCTCTCCTTTCCGCCCGAGAGTGTGTGGAACCCAAAACGTACCGGGCTGCGTTGGACAGCGCCCATGCCCCCCAATGGCAAGCCGCTATGCAGCAGGAGTATTCTTCCCTCATAGATAACGACACGTGGGAACTCGTCGACCTTCCCCCTTGTCGCATGGTCGTTAACATAATGTGGATTTACAGTGTGAAGTCCGACACCGCTGGCGAGGTCTCCCGCTTCAAAGCACGGACCGTGCTTTGAAGCAAAGGGTGCAGCCAACGTGCTGGCTTGGACTACGTTCTACGGAGACGTTCTCCCATGTCGTCCGCATGGCAAGTCTGCGACTCTTCCTTGCCATTGCAGCCGCCCGCGACCTTGACCTGTGCAAACTTGACATCGACACTGCGTTTTTCTACGCCCCTACTAAGGAGGACGTGTATATCCGCCATCCCCTCGGCTTCAATGATGGCACGTCCAAAGTGTGTCATCTCAAGCGCTGCCCCTACGGACTTAAGCAACCCCCTCGCGAGTTCAACATGCTGCTCCGTGCATGGCTCGTCGACAACGGGTGGCAACAATGCATCTCCGACCCGTGCATCTACATCTTCCGCACCAGTCCCGTGCTCGCCATGATCGCCATGTACGTGGATGACGTTCCCGCAGCCTGCAATGATGCCACATGGCTTGCATCTTTCAAGGCACAGCTTGGTGCCCGGTTCAAAATTAAGGACATGGGCGACCTCTCCCAACTCCTCGGCATGCACATCACCCGCAATCGGTCGGCCCGCACCATCTCGTTGGACCAATCCAAATACATGCGCGACGTCCTCGCCAAGTACGGCATGACCGACGCGAAGCTATCGTCCCTCCATATGGACCCCGGCTTCCTCGCCGGATTCGCGCACATAACGTCGCCCCCTCTCACCGGGGTGGCCAAGGACGTCTACCCTAGTCTCATGGGCAGTCTCCGGTATGCGGCCGTCTGCACGCGTCCCAATGTCTCCACGGCGTTGAGCATCCTCGGCTCCGCCCAAGCATCCCCCAGGGACGCACACATGCAAGCTCTCAATAAAAAGGTCCTTAGATACCTCCATGGCACTATCGACATGCGCCTGACGTTGGGGGGGGCACGGACCACAGTCTCCAACTCACGTACTTTCCCAACGCTGACTTGGCAAACGACAGCAGCACCCGCAATTCGCGTTATGGCTATCTTTTCACTCTCATACGCGGACCCATCAACTACAAGTCAAAACAACGGACTTGTGTGGCCCAATCCACGTGCAAAGCCGAGTACTACTCTGCGGCTGACGCCACCAAGGAGGGACTCTACCTCATGCAACTTATGGGGGAGATCTTCAACGCCCCCATAACCGAAACCACCACCATCTGGGAGGACAACCAAAGCGCCATCGCGTACTCCCAGAATGCCTTAGTCAGCGAGAAGACCAAACACATCGGTCTAAAGTGGCACTTCCTCAAGGACCACGTGGACCATGGAACCATCAAGTTGAGGTACCTCCTTACTAACCAAATGGTGGCCGACATGTTCACCAAGCCTCTTCCAGGACCCGCACTAACAAGACACCGAAGTGTAATCCTTGGAGGAGCAGAACCAATGCAACGCTTCATCCCGTAGCTACCTTAATGGGAGTGTTGTAAGTAATACCTTCTAGTTATTAGTTGCAGATAGCTATTGTAAGCTATTGTAGATATGATTAGTACATGTCTAGATCGGACATACCGATAATATGTTTGATTCGGTTCATAGTTGTCGCTAAGCTACAACTCTAACACTTGTGTTGTCCCGACACCACGCCTCGGGTTGGTTGTCTCCGTGACTGTCCCTTTGCGTGAAACGACTAGAACTACGTGTGCGTTAGTCATCTTCCATACTGATCGTGTGTGCACGGTTTAACAGGGGGGGGGGACCTCATCGAGGGACATTGCATACCTTTGTCCATTTGCCTTATGCTCACCGTTAGAAATGGGGTCCCTACTTAGGCTGTAGCCTCGCTCTTGTTTATAATGCTCGCGCCACCCCGGATAGTGAAGGTTGCGCAATTTGTAGTCCCGTAGAAGCCGGTAGTTCTCATGCGCCTTTGCAGACTCAGCAGCCTAAGCCTCAGCCTCTGCTTTCGTTTTCTTATCCGATTGCAGTTCCCTCGCCGTCACTTGTGCTTACCGCTCCATCCACTCATGCTATGACGAGTACCCACACTTGGCGCATGTGGGCTTGGGGTGTTGGTAAGGACGCACCTCGCGGGGAAGCTTTTTCCGCTCTTGCTTGCTATACACCCGCTCCTCCACAAGTTTTGGCGTAGGTAGTTTCTTGCCCCATCGCTCCACCCGCTCCAACAACACATTTATAGTTCCGCGCCCCACTCTTTCTTCCCCGTACGCTTCGCCTGCTGCCAAAAGTGCCATTGGACATAGTGCTCCATGTCGCAGTCGTACAATGGCAAGTGCTGCCACCCGCCTGCAGTTCGCATGAAACGGGGTCCTTTTCGGTTCGTATCGGGTGGTTGGCGATGAGCCGTGGCTGGTAGGTGGTGTCGGCGCCGGTAGCCGACAACCGTGCCGTGCTGAACTTAATTGTGGCGAACTCGACCAGTCCCCCCCCTCCCCCCCCCCCCCCCTCGCTGAACCTTACGCGTGAATTTGACCCCAAACGGGACGCAAAACAACTTAATGTTTTGCTGCTTGACGCGGCAATTAAAGAAGCCACGAACGCCGGGTGCCGTATTTACGTTGTTGAAGTCGCAGAAACACTCCGCGGCTGCTTTGTCGTAAAAATCCACCCGACTCTTTCGTCCTCAGCCGGCTCCGCATCCACGTCGCCGAAGCCCAACCATTGCGTGCATCCCCCTTCTCTGTCCCATGTTTCTGCTTTTTCGCTCCTTCCGGCTCGTGATACCTCGCCCATAAAGGCGCGAAGTAGCTTATCCGGGTAGTGGCCGACAGTCACGGAGAGCGTCGAATGCGCGATCGCCCCCTTCTCCCCAAGCTTCTTAAACACAACGTCTCTCACCGCAGTTTTGAACTCTTTACCATGCATTACCTCCACAATACGGTCGAGGGGTCCTTTGTAACGGGGGCACTTCTTTGTTTGGCGATTCGGGCCGCGGGGCTGTGCATGGGCTGTCAATTGCATATCGTGCATACGCATTACACAACGCGCAGCAAATTTGCGCCATTCTGTGCGGCTCATGCATACAATGCGCAAAATTTTGAGGTGAGGTACCTTATAAACACACCACCGTCTGAGTTCCATACGACACCACATTTCATAAAAAACAAATCGGCACCTGGCCTATGTCAATAGCTTTAACATGTACAACGAGTACACACGTTTAACGCCGCAGCTGCATAATGGTATCCTGCCGTCCATGTGCCACCGGTTATTGTGACACCCGATTTTGCACCATCTCAAACGCTACGTGCAAGGTAGGAGGGCTCTTATCGGCTATTCTCAACCCTATTCGCCGGCAGCTCGCGCAAATAGGTCAATTGTGGTCCAAGGGTCAGTGCCGTGCCGTCGGTTTGGCAAACTGTGTTGATGCCGGCGACATTGGGCGCGTTGTTTTGGTGTGGTATGAGTGGCAGGTAGGTGTGACTAAGCATACAAAAAAGGTGCGAAGAATAAACGTCTGTCGCGCGATCGCGCGATATTAAAAGGTATACTTGTTATTAAATAGATATAGCCAAATTTATGTACTTTGTACGCCGTGTCTCTTGTTCCGGGCAAAGGGCGAGGCTTGGCTCCATCCCGGCGGCGCTCGGCATGCCCTTTCGCTAGATCTTACCCTTCCACACCCCATCATTTGACTTGAGTCGCTACGCGGGGGGAGCAACGTTACCCATCAACTACTCGCTAGGCGACTGGACATGTAGATGGTGGCCAAGTTAATTGCCGCGCTAGCGAAGAAGACTTGGATGGCGCTCCCGGACTTATCCGGCATGCGTCAGTATATTTATCTGTTTGGATTTCGTGATTTGAGCTATACCGTATAAATAACGCTGCGGCTATAGGTCCGGCGGTAGTATAGCCCGTTGTACCTCTAGATCCTTCTAGAATGTTAGGTATAGCCTCGCACTCCTTCGCGCATGCATAGGGAGGTTAAGTCATTGAACTTCGAGGCTGGAGGTATAGCTAATGCTATACCGTAAGTCATAGAGTATCACCCGTCTCACGCTACCCGTCTTGAACACACATTTACCTCCAAGCCCGGAGTGTGGCAGCTAGTTCAATCCCCGAGACCCGGTTATAGTCTACACTTCCAATGGATTGGGGCACTAGTAGGCGCTGGATGACCCAATCAAGAAGCAAACATTCAAGTGTTCCGGGCGTGTCTAGCAACGGTGCTAATGTTTCTTTGTTTAATCCGCGGTCATGCATGAGTTGAGTGCCGATTAGGTGACCTTTTGGGTACACCGACCGGTGGGATCCTCCTTTTACATGAAACAAGAAATGTATAGCGTGGTACTTTCACGGACAAAAACCTTTGTCCGAACCACCAGATGTGGCTCAGCCTCACGTCATCCAACACCTCGCGCACTTTGATACATAATGTACAAGGCTTTTCTTATGGAGCCGTTTCCAACACACGAAGGGCTAATAATAGTACACGTGAACCTTCCACGCGGTGGACTGCTGAGACCTAAACCCGATGGCTCTATGCAGTCCGCCGTGAGTTCAACGAGTAGCCCCCACTCAGTTTGGCGTGGACTTCGCACTCCGCCGTTCTTTAGAAAGGCGCCTCTATCTTTAACATCCGCGTCTATAACAGCCGCGTGCGGTATCGCTACCGCGAGATGCAACAATTAAACTCGTCGGTGGTTGGTGGTGATTCGGCGAGTCGGACGTCATACTTGACAATACTGACCCAAGCGTGCTTTCGTGCGTTAGGGTCCGAATCGAAGTTTGGAGCATAAAGATTTAATTAATAGTCTGATTGTCAATTCAAACCTAAGGATCGATTAGTTTGTTTAACTCATGGTAGAATTATCGAGAATCGATATATTGTATCATCAATCGTATCACTAGGGAATAGTTTCACTCATATAAAAATCGACGCATATGATAATTAAGGCACTTATATGTTTTATTCAGTTTCAGTTTCAATCATGTAAAGATTGACGTATCCTATAATGCAGGCCATAAGTATCAATGCATATGATAAATCGGGTGTTAAAGATCAATGCATTTCATAAATATGGCTCTAACGATAAATGCATTTGACAATTCGACCGCTAAGGATCAATGAATATGACCAGTGAAAATTCGGGCGCTAAAGATCGATATTTCATAAGTAAAAATGTAAGTCAACCACAGTTTTTGAGTCCCAATCTCAATAAGCGGCATTGTCCATTCCATTCACATTGGTTGACTTTTACAAAAAAAGGGACAAGTTGCACGTCAAGACTTTTTTGCCCATATGAACCAAAGTGCGTGATACAGTTGATTGTATTGCATTAATGTCCACTTGAAAGAAAGATGAATGCCGTCGTGATATTATGTGAGTGCACAATGCACTTAATTATCGTCAAGTCTGATATGCCCGTGCATGTTTGGTCACGCAATAAGGTTTTCAGAAAATCACTTTACCTTATATACCCATATACAACCCTGCAAAGAATATGTTGCAAGCCCCTCACCAAGCGCAACGCCTTCATCTACATGTTCTCGTGTCTGGAATCAACGGGGTTTATGTGTTCACTCATTGTGAAAAGAAGTATTGTGAGGCAAGATAGTTGCAATTGCCATGTCTTACGATGGTGCCAAAAGATGCATTGCCAGTAAATGCTAGGTTGCTGCTAGTCCGGAGCAGGGTTGCGCGAGGCTTGACCACGCGGTGTCAGTGAAGTGTCCCAAAATGAAGCGCTGCCCAACAGGTATCCCAAGAGATGAGCGCCGAGATGGGTCCATTTGGGGGTTTAGGAACCCCAAAGCTATTCTTACAAACACAACGTATACACACGCACACGCACACACACACACACGCACACACACACACACACACACACACACACGCACGCACACACACACACACACACACACACACACACACACACACACACACACACACACACACACACATACACACACACTCACACACACGAAAGATGCAAATGCAATGCGATGGGAGTTGTAGAGAAATTGTAAGGACTCGACAAAAAACGAAACACGCGATCATAAATGAATATTACA